>NQII01003652.1:0-141850 GCA_002778355.1 Clitarchus hookeri | reverse complement strand
ACGACGCGAATTGTACGGAGCATACGTAGAAAAGGGAGGAAGTTGTCTCAAGGGTTCATGTATCAATTCACATGTTCAGGCAACAATAAAACCTCGATTTGTGAAATATTAATTATCCTGTATTCATTCATTAGTGAATTGGACCATTAAACAACAGTGTCGAAGCATTCCTACGCCCGATCACTGAGGACTAGTATTAAGTGTTGGCGCCTCACGCCACAGAACAGATTACAACACCTACGTCCAAACCTCAGCTTTGGCAGCTATCAACTTGTTTTCATTATTGTTAATTAATGTCCCTTCCCTGTGTTTGGAGCGCTTACGTTATAAGTTAAACTAAAATAACACAAAAAGACCCACACCAACAAACACAAATATCTTTTATATGTTTCCTACCTTCTGTCTTGTCGTTCAAATAAAATTNAAAATAACACAAAAAGACCCACACCAACAAACACAAATATCTTTTATATGTTTCCTACCTTCTGTCTTGTCGTTCAAATAAAATTGAATGACCTTACCCACTTGGGTCCACAATAAATTCATGGTTACTTCCAACTTTCCTGAAAATCCTACAAAATATCCCTCCGCCTCTTGCAAACAAAGCTTAAATAAGTATAGAAAATTTCACCAAAAGTACAACATACAGCATTTATTGGCATTCAGTCTAATAACACTTTGCATGAGAACTATTTATCACTGGCATTACCAACACTCCTGTTACCTCTCAGTTTTAATTCATATTAATGATAAATTACACATTATTGTTTACAGCAAAATATAATTAAAAGTTTAATTTTGTCCAAAAATAAGATATTTTAATGTTAACAGAATTTTGAAACGTTTGTGATACATGACATATTTATAACAAACACGTCATGCGTGTGGTGATTTTTCATAGGATTGATATGAGAATTGTAAAGATCCTGCGAATAACCATAGCTGTCTTTCAGTATTGCAGGCTACGCAAATCTATAACGAATATCAAATAAGCTCGTATCAAATATAGAAAAAAATTCTGTGAGCAATTGAAACACACCAGTGTCACAAACTTAGAAGAAAAACCAATAAACTTTCTGTTTAAGTTGCTGAACATATTTTTCTGAATACGTGAACATAATTGCAATGAAGTTGACATAAAGAAAAACCTGTTTTTCGTGGTTGTTTATTTATAAAATACATTTCGTGTACACGGGCCATTACGAAACTTTCCAAATAGCGGCGGTGTGTGTGTTGCAAGAAACATGTCATTGTGGCAACGCCTTGAAA
The DNA here is from genome assembly GCA_002778355.1 of Clitarchus hookeri. Classification (NCBI taxonomy): domain Eukaryota; kingdom Metazoa; phylum Arthropoda; class Insecta; order Phasmatodea; family Phasmatidae; genus Clitarchus; species Clitarchus hookeri. Next base: position 140,581 of record NQII01003652.1, on the reverse strand, counting down.
CGGGTCATAAATTCAAACACATCATGAGCGTAACACACGAGAACTTTGTTCAATTTCCAGAAGCTATATAAAATGAAATTTGTTGGGTTCCGTATCACAGAAAAACAACAGTTCTCGCGCGTGCACATACGCATATGCACATAGCTAAACGTTCCTTATGGACTGTATATCTGCATATATTGACTGAATGAAGAGATAGTTCCTCTGCCACATAACAAAATTTCTTCTCCCAACTATTTGACGAATAGGAATTGAAGACAAAATATGACCATCGAATTGTTGAATCAAACATGGTTGGTCAAATAATTTTGACAGTATTTGAAAAATCTGTCACACTATCTAAGTTTTTTTTTTTTGATGGACGGAATTGTTTAATTTTTACGGTAGTTTTTTAAAACGGGATTCAGTTCTTGTTTCACTATGTAGATCATTGCAGGATGAAATACTGAATTTTTTCATTGTCACTTTTTAACCACGTGTTAATTTTATTTATTGTAGATATTTTGTGTGCAAAGAAATGATATTGCCTTTGGTTTTTTGCTAAGTGTTCCGTGTGAACTTCTAATAACCTTCGTGTCCTGAAAGATATCACATAAATTAATAATCTCCATGAACATATTTATGTTGCTATTATAAAGTTTCGTATTCGGGAAAGTCCGTTTCTTATGTGCATGGCGCTGACTGGGCGAAATCTTCAAACATCAAAACAATTTTATAATTGGTACAGTGTACAAAATGCTTAGTGTAAACTGGAGCCATCCAAAGTTTCAGACAAACGCGATAGCAGCAATGGCGTTTTAATAAAGCCACAACCTTTCAACTTCGTTCTACCAACTTTGTTCGAAGCAATTTTAATGAAAATTAAAAAAGTATGATTTCAAATTGATTTCTTCGCGTAAAATAAGCAATCGAATTTTGTCTGATTTATTTATATGCATTAGTTTACAGAAAAGTTGGGAAGGGGAGAGATACATAATAAATTCTCGGGTTGGGAAAACTATGTTTTTTACCTTTCAGAACGATGTATGACGTACACACTAAATAAGAATCAGTGAGAATTTCACTTTCTCAATCAGTTAACAGAATGCGACTGATTCAACAGTCACGACAGTGAATTTAACTGATTAGTCAGTGAAAAAATTCCACTTTTCCTTCACTTATTATTCAATGACATTTCTCATAGATTAATCAGTAATTTTTTCCACAGTTTTTTAGTGATTTGCTTTTTGGCTGATGGATTAGTTATACAGAGTGAAAAAAATAGCCGTTAAACCATACATATCAAGTGAAGTAGCAACACACAAACTGTTGGAAGGTTTAAACTGCAAATAAAGTGGTGAAGAGAGTGCACTCAAATATACTATTCGTTTTAACAATCATAACGGTATCAATCAAACAAAAAACGAAAAGTAAGGGCAAACAATTAAAAAATACACGCTTTCGATGAGAACTATAAGAAATATTTTTTCTCTTTCGTTTAAACTTGTCTTGGTAGCTTAGATAGTAATTTAGCGGTTTAAAATCAATTGGAAAGGGTGTGTAAAATCAATTCCGGCCACCTGCAGCACATTTTTTACATTTTTTAAATTGCCCAGTATAAATATAAATCTACCTTAAAAATTTGTTCATTTCTCATAATTATTTTGATCAATTCATTGAAAACCATATATAATTCGCCGCTGCAATTGGGCGTCACTTATTCAATCAGTGAAATTGTTCCACGTCACTAATTCAATCAGTAAAATTTTTTTACTTAAATAATTAGTGGTTTTCCACTGATAATAAGTGGAGCCATATTCACTTATTTGCGTATTTGAATTTCTTTGCGAGTCAGTGGTTTTCTAATGATTCAAATTTAGAGTGTAGAGCCCCCTTCAGCTCCATTATACATTTAACTTGTGTCCAGCCAATAAAACTGTTATCTCGTGTCCAGCCACGAAATCAGTTAACGCGTGTTCGTCCACGACAACATTTTACTTGTGCACAGCCAAGNATATATAATTCGCCGCTGCAATTGGGCGTCACTTATTCAATCAGTGAAATTGTTCCACGTCACTAATTCAATCAGTGAAATTTTTTCACCTAAATAATTAGTGGTTTTCCACTGATTCTAAGTGGAGCCATATTCACTTATTCGCGTATTTGAATTTCTTTGCGAGTCAGTGGTTTTCTAATGATTCAAATTTAGAGTGTAGAGCCCCCCCTTCAGCTCCATTATACATTTAACTTGTGTCCAGCCAATAAAACTGTTATCTCGTGACCAGCCATGATATCAGCAAACTTGCGTTCAGCCAAGAAACCATTTCAGTTGTGTCCAACCAAGTTAACTTCCATTCATACAAGAAATCAGTTCCTCTGTGTCCAGGCAAGTATCAAACTAGTTATCTCGTGTCCAGCCACGAAATCAGTTAACGCGTGTTCGTCCACGACAACATTTTACTTGTGCACAGCCAAGNTGTTATCTCGTGTCCAGCCACGAAATCAGTTAACGCGTGTTCGTCCACGACAACATTTTACTTGTGCACAGCCAAGAAACTATTTAACTTGTGTCCAGTCAAACCAATTAACTCGTGCCCAGCCAAGAAGCCAATGAACCAGTTAACNTCATACCCTGCGTCTCTCCGCGACCCGTCTCGCCGATAAACCTGTTTAATGACGGCCCTCACAAAGACAACCCCCGGGGACGGGGGAGGGGGGGAGGTGAATAAAATAGAAGCTTGCCGACTGAGATTATTGTTATTATCCATCGGTAGGTGGATAAAGCCACTCCTCTGAACTTCTTTTGTCGCTGAATACAATGGCCGATAGGTTTAGTATTCCGAGGATGTTAGGCGGGCCCGTGGCTGCGCTAAAGAAGTGGGGGCTATGCACGTAGCATTCAATTTCTATGCGACGTAAAAACGCGATCACTGAATATTCGAATGTGTAGTAATTTCAAGACCTCTGTTTAGTATACATATTCTCCCATGGCACGTAAAAACTATTTGTCGTAAAGGAGTCGTGAGTAGACTCATATGTCTGAAAAAGAAGGGGGGGAGGGTAACTAGCCCGTGGTGCCCCCTACCCTTCTTCGGTCTACCTCATAAACAAAAATGATGTATGGAAAAAAACACAAGTCCGGGAACAACATTTGCTATAACCAATGATTTCAAATAATACATTTTATCTTCAGTGACACGTGACGTTACGCAGTTAAAAGTGATTGTAAATAAAATATTTAGAATTAATAACATGTCTTTACATATTTTATATGGTAAATAAATGAGAGTTTAACAAGCTTGCTTAGAGAATAATATATAATTGGGGCATTGATTTTTATTGCATAAATGCATATTTTATTACGAAAACTAATATTTAAATTTAATTCATTATATTATAAAAATATTGAAGGTTATGATTTCTGTAAATATGTGGAAAATGTGTGCTCTTCCCATAATTATGTCTTTGTTGTACCAATGCGACATAAAGCAAATAATTTACGCGTAAGCTACTAACTTTTACATCATTTAATGTCAAATATCAGGAAATCGTTTTCAGTTGCCTCTTATTTAAAACAGCACTCTTAAGTGTGACTTTAAATTTCAATCTGTTTATCCTGGGTTGCTGATATCATCACTGCAATTATTACGGGTATCAGCGTACTCACTAAAGTAATTGAATTTAAGTTCAAGGAGTTTTATAATCGTTGATTTAAAAAAGCTGGCAGTCCCCGACATCTATGCATACTTAAACATGAACTCGAAGAGTAGGACATTTATACATATAGAGACTTTTTTTAAAATCTGTAAAGAGAAAAAATTAAAGGAGAATGCGCATTTGTTTATCTGCCGCATATCCACGAAACCTCAATAGTTGACAACATTGTACAGAGAAATTCATAGTAGGATGGACATGTTAGGAGAATGGGCCCCGAGGAAAAACCGAAGGCTTTGATGGAGTGGGAGATCAGGAGCAAAGGACGTCGAGGATGATCCTTGAACAAGACACATCAGCTGCATCAGTCAAGAGATGAGAAGACTGACCTATAGGCACAAGAGGCAGAATACAGGGGCAGATGGCGAGAAATGATAAACCATTTAACCAATGCTGGGNAACTGACCTATAGGCACAAGAGGCAGAATACAGGGGCAGATGGCGAGAAATGATAAACCATTTAACCAATGCTGGGCTTTAAAATTCTCTGAATGTGTTGCAATTATATGTCGTTATTTCTTGTTACGTTATATCTCATTTTCCACGTTGCATGCAATTCATATTTTATTAGGCTGGTTTGTTTGTGTGGAGAAATCATCAACGTCAGAGAGTGTCTCAAATTAAAAAAAAGTCCATACAAGCTACAGGATGTGATGAAGTGGGCCCCACGCCACAACTGAATCCAACTCGTTTCTCATCATTTCCGAGTCATGCTGGACACTGGATTTTAACCATTGTCCTGTCGGAATCCACGCTACATAAGTGTGACGTATTAGCGTCGTATTACGTACAGAAAGAAGGTAGGTTGTTAAAAACACCCCTGTAAGAAAAGTGGCACGTATGTTACTCTACCGGTAACATAGAATAACTAAACAAATATTCAAGATTCTAGTACTTCGCATTTCAGCTGAACAAATTACGTTGTATTCCAACATATAAATTTCAGAGGTATTATTATCTTGGTACCCTAACCCCATCTAGTTCCTCTGCCGTTGTTACCTACGTTCCTAAGTCAGGATTTCACATTTTCTGTCCTCGCAGAGTTTGGAGAAAGTAGGCCCACATATTAAATTTATAATATTCTAGTTTATAACTCGAATTCTGGCATACAATTTATGATGAATACACGTCATCAATACGTACATTGTCGTTGGCAATTTTAAACAGTATTTAGCCATNTGGCATACAATTTATGATGAATACACGTCATCAATACGTACATTGTCGTTGGCAATTTTAAACAGTATTTAGCCATTAAATTTTCGTTTAATACTGTACAAGGTTTTTTTTAAATTCAATATATCCATGCGTATCATTTAGCTACCTAATTTATTGACTATGGTTAGAAAAGTAACATTTTTGTTAGTGTCAGAATACCACCAGAAGAATAATTTATGGGATATGTTTTTAATAAAGAAATTTACCCCAAAATTTGTANTGGCATACAATTTATGATGAATACACGTCATCAATACGTACATTGTCGTTGGCAATTTTAAACAGTATTTAGCCATGAAAATTTTCGTTTAATACTGTACAAGGTTTTTTTTAAATTCAATATATCCATGCGTATCATTTAGCTACCTAATTTATTGACTATGGTTAGAAAAGTAACATTTTTTTAGTGTCAGAATACCACCAGAAGAATAATTTATGGGATATGTTTTTAATAAAGAAATTTACCCCAAAATTTGTANCTCGTGTTCCAGCCAATAAACCAGTTACCGCGTGTTCATTCAAGAAAGTATTTAACTTTCCCAGCAAAAAAAAAAACTATTTAACTTATGTCGAGCCAATAAACAAATTAACTCGTGTCCAGCCAATAAACCAATTAACTCGTATCCAGTAAAAAAAAACCAGTTCACTTGTATCCAGACAAAGAACCAGTTAACTCCTGTATAGCCAAGTAACCAGTTATCTCGTGTCCAGCCAAGAAACCAGTCAGCTTTTGTTAATCCAAGACACCATTTAACTTGTGTTCAGCCAAGACACTATTTAACTTGTGTTCAGTCAAGAAACCAGTAAACTCGTATTCAGCCTAGAAACCAGTAAACTCTTTTACAGCCAAGAAACCAATCAAATTGTGTCTAGCCAAGAAATTAATTTTAATAAAAAAGGAGTAAATTCTCGTACCGATACGTTACATTTAAACATTAGCTCGCTGTTACGAATATACTCGTTTAGGTGTTAATGCTGCGGAATAATTGTAATGTTGCAGAATGGTCAGTAATGCGTGCGGTCAAAATCCACTGTCAGGACAGAATGAGTTTTATTGTGCCAAATTCTACAGGCTGCTGCTGGTACGTCTATAAGTACTAAGGGTAATTGGCTATCGAATATGCAATAGACCATAAGAAACTGTTTTTATAGTTTTCGTAGTGTCAGTGATTAGAGCATGTAATCATTTGTGAGACCAAAAATGTACAGCCTGGAATGCAAGATTAATGTGTATACTATGTTTTCGTAATGCGCTCTTCAGCCCGTGGAAGACTGCACGATAGGGTGTGCATACTGCAGGCCTCTTTCAAAGATTTATCCCGGCGAAAGCTTCTCTCTCTCTCTCTCTCTCTCTCTCTCTCTCTCTCGTACATGCTCACGAACGCCTGATGGCCTCCTCTAGATACGCCCTGGCGATCGGAAGCGCTTTGTCGCTCTGTCCTCCCGTCGTCGCAACAAGAACTGGGGAACCGCTACTGCTGATGGCGTCCCCGGAGCAAAGGAGAGCGACCACAATAATTGTGTCAGGCCGGCCCGCAGCGCAGTTGGCGCGGCGGGACATTTTTCTCCCGACGAGCTCCTTTCGGCCGCCCGGCCTTATTAACATCGCCAGGCATTCCGCCCCCTTCCTCACGCCTCACGCCCATTCTTCGTCATACCCTGCGTCTCTCCGCGACCCGTCTCGCCGATAAACCTGTTTAATGACGGCCCTCACAAAGACAACCCCCGGGGACGGGGGAGGGGGGGAGGTGAATAAAATAGAAGCTTGCCGACTGAGATTATTGTTATTATCCATCGGTAGGTGGATAAAGCCACTCCTCTGAACTTCTTTTGTCGCTGAATACAATGGCCGATAGGTTTAGTATTCCGAGGATGTTAGGCGGGCCCGTGGCTGCGCTAAAGAAGTGGGGGCTATGCACGTAGCATTCAATTTCTATTCGACGTAAAAACGCGATCACTGAATATTCGAATGTGTAGTAATTTCAAGACCTCTGTTTAGTATACATATTCTCCCATGGCACGTAAAAACTATTTGTCGTAAAGGAGTCGTGAGTAGACTCATATGCCTGAAAAAGAAGGGGGGGAGGGTAACTAGCCCGTGGTGCCCCCTACCCTTCTTCGGTCTACCTCATAAACAAAAATGATGTATGGAAAAAAACACAAGTCCGGGAACAACATTTGCTATAACCAATGATTTCAAATAATACATTTTATCTTCAGTGACACGTGACGTTACGCAGTTAAAAGTGATTGTAAATAAAATATTTAGAATTAATAACATGTCTTTACATATTTTATATGGTAAATAAATGAGAGTTTAACAAGCTTGCTTAGAGAATAATATATAATTGGGGCATTGATTTTTATTGCATAAATGCATATTTTATTACGAAAACTAATATTTAAATTTAATTCATTATATTATAAAAATATTGAAGGTTATGATTTCTGTAAATATGTTGAAAATGTGTGCTCTTCCCATAATTATGTCTTTGTTGTACCAATGCGACATAAAGCAAATAATTTACGCGTAAGCTACTAATTTTTACATCATTTAATGTCAAATATCAGGAAATCGTTTTCAGTTGCCTCTTATTTAAAACAGCACTCTTAAGTGTGACTTTAAATTTCAATCTGTTTATCCTGGGTTGCTGATATCATCACTGCAATTATTACGGGTATCAGCGTACTCACTAAAGTAATTGAATTTAAGTTCAAGGAGTTTTATAATCGTTGATTTAAAAAAGCTGGCAGTCCCCGACATCTATGCATACTTAAACATGAACTCGAAGAGTAGGACATTTATACATATAGAGACTTTTTTTAAAATCTGTAAAGAGAAAAAATTAAAGGAGAATGCGCATTTGTTTATCTGCCGCATATCCACGAAACCTCAATAGTTGACAACATTGTAAAGAGAAATTCATAGTAGGATGGACATGTTAGGAGAATGGGCCCCGAGGAAAAACCGAAGGCTTTGATGAAGTGGGAGATCAGGAGCAAAGGACGTCGAGGATGATCCTTGAACAAGAAACATCAGCTGCATCAGTCAAGAGATGAGAAAACTGACCTATAGGCACAAGAGGCAGAATACAGGGGCAGATGGCGAGAAATGATAAACCATTTAACCAATGCTGGGCTTTAAAATTCTCTGAATGTGTTGCAATTATATGTCGTTATTTCTTGTTACGTTATATCTCATTTTCCACGTTGCATGCAATTCATATTTTATTAGGCTGGTTTGTTTGTGTGGAGAAATCATCAACGTCAGAGAGTGTCTCAAATTAAAAAAAAGTCCATACAAGCTACAGGATGTGATGAAGTGGGCCCCACGCCACAACTGAATCCAACTCGTTTCTCATCATTTCCGAGTCATGCTGGACACTGGATTTTAACCATTGTCCTGTCGGAATCCACGCTACATAAGTGTGACGTATTAGCGTCGTATTACGTACAGAAAGAAGGTAGGTTGTTAAAAACACCCCTGTAAGAAAAGTGGCACGTATGTTACTCTACCGGTAACATAGAATAACTAAACAAATATTCAAGATTCTAGTACTTCGCATTTCAGCTGAACAAATTACGTTGTATTCCAACATATAAATTTCAGAGGTATTATTATCTTGGTACCCTAACCCCATCTAGTTCCTCTGCCGTTGTTACCTACGTTCCTAAGTCAGGATTTCACATTTTCTGTCCTCGCAGAGTTTGGAGAAAGTAGGCCCACATATTAAATTTATAATATTCTAGTTTATAACTCGAATTCTGGCATACAATTTATGATGAATACACGTCATCAATACGTACATTGTCGTTGGCAATTTTAAACAGTATTTAGCCATTAAATTTTCGTTTAATACTGTACAAGGTTTTTTTTAAATTCAATATATCCATGCGTATCATTTAGCTACCTAATTTATTGACTATGGTTAGAAAAGTAACATTTTTTTAGTGTCAGAATACCACCAGAAGAATAATTTATGGGATATGTTTTTAATAAAGAAATTTACCCCAAAATTTGTATGACATTCATGTTTGAAGCTAACATCACATGTGTTGAAAACTACAAGAGTCATAGTAACTTTAAAAACGTTAAGTATTGTCTCGAGTTTGAAATAATTATATAAGAATGTTTGAGAGAAATAATGAAATGCGCATGCGCAGAGTAACCTACACGTACACACAGAGACAGCTCGGTGATTGTATGAGGTCTTTTTCCTAAACAATTTGACTAAACATCATACTGTTGTACATTTTGAAAACCATGAAAGTAATTGCTTCCTTTAGTGCCAACTATACATTGAAATGTTCTTGAAGTAGTGAATTAGAGGCGTCACAGTTTTGTAGTGGTAAGACTGCTCGCCTCTTACCAAGGCGAACCGTGTTTCTATTACCGGGCGAACTTCCGCATCTGGGAATCGTGCTGGATGATGCCACTGGTTGGCGAGTTTTCTCGGGGATCTCCCGTTTCCCCCACCTCTGCATACCGGTGCTTATCCATTCTCACATCATTTCACTAATCGACTCTCAAGACCTCGATGCTAAGAGCCGCCCAAATCTCTCCACTGCTCTCCACTCAAGTGAATTGGGATTAACGAGATATTTAAGTACTCTGTTTTATGAATAGACTTTTATGATGCGACTTCGATTATTCGAACCTCGATTTTACGTGTGTGTTTAGTTTCATAATCAACAGGGCTGTGTCAGATTCTCTTACGCCCTTTGTGTACTGAGGCAGCATTTTCCTCGGTCCCGCGCGGAGCACGTTCCGGCAATTTTTCCCCATCAGGCTCGGCTAGACAGAAGCCTTAGATAGAATTCCCCTAAAGTTCCCTCTGATCCTTTTAAACACGTTCTGTTAAAAGGGTTGGAGATTAGGTGCGAAAATCCCGGAGCGCTGTTGCGCCTTTACCTCCCACCCCCTCCAACGCTCCTTTCGGAAACCACCCCGTCTGCCCCTTGTTCCATCGACCTCCGCGGAAAGCTATGAAAAGGGGGAATGGATTTTTGCGGGCGCGGAAAAGCGGAAGGGAGAAAGGGTGTTGGAAAAGAGGAAAGGGGGTGGAAGGAACCCGCAGGAGTCTGCAGAGATGAGTTTGGCTCTCACCACCACCTCAGTCGGGAACATTGATTATCAATTAACCAGATTCCACCACCCCTCCCCCCACATTTACCCCAACAATCCAAAACCCTTCCCGACGACCACCGATACGGCACGGAATGTCACTTGTTGAACCAGGGGAACTCGCAGCCGACTCGATACCGATTTCAGAAAATTAAATTTTATTACCTTTAATTTCGGCTTCTTAAATTCCTTACATCCTGCGAGTAGCTAAAGAAAAGTGCTAATTATTCTGAAATGTTAAGTTTATTCCTTTCAGATATTTAAGAAATATTTTTTATCAGTTTTGTAGGGGGTTTGTAAAGATAACGTTATACGTACCTCTTTCCACTTATAAACAGTGGACAAGAAGTGCTTATTATTCACAAGGCAACAATAAATTTTAATATTGATATTTATTCCGTGTTTTTAGTGCCCCCAAACAACGAGGCCGTAGTATGGGTACATTAGACAGTCGGGAGTGGGGAAGGAATACCTGAAACGGGAATCGAAACCGGGTCTTCCAGAATGGGAGGCAGTGTTTTTACCACTGCATCATCTCGCTCGAAAATAATTGCGATTATTAAATAAGATTTGAGATTAAAATTTGTATTTTTAATATTATATTTTCTCTAATAAAACATTACAAGGTTTGTCGTACATGAACACGTTTGTTTATTCAAGTGGATTAATTATCCCATAATTAAATAGCTTGTATGTTTGACTATACGTATTGAAGTAATTCTTTGTTAGTAAATCATTAATTTTTATATTAGGAAAACACCGCTCTTGCAACTTGTACGACGAAGATATTTTGCATATCCTGACAAACGTTTGGAATGGTACAAATAATTTCTTGAAAAAATTAAGGACTGTAAGCTATGCTTAAGTTCTACATTTTTCTCATATTTTATCCTTCCGCCATATGTAAAATTAACATTGTCATTGACCTGATCACTTTATTCATGCGCAGATCAAAGAGTGTTGAAAGAGCCATATCCGGCTTCGTGCCCTAGAAAAGTGCATCGAGGCTGTGACGTCACATTGTCGCATTGCGAATCAGATGTAATGGAACATATCAACTCAAGAAGACCCCCTTCACATGACCTAAACTCTAAGTTTCGTTTTTCAATTGTTTAAATCAGTTTTTAAGCTCCTTTATGCCATTTTCTGGACGCTTTTGTTCGCACACAAACCAAGGCGAAGTAAAAAGTGCGTTTATTTAACTTATGTTTTTTTCGAATGTGCGTTGGGTTTGTAACAACTGTGAAACGAAGTCGGGTGTACGAAATTAAACACACTTTGCCATGAAGGTGTCGAGGGAATGTGGGTAAATGTGACGATATTGAAGGGATCAAGGGTAAGTGAACGAGGGTATGAGGCAGTCAGCGACATAACCAAAGGGTGGAGGAAGGGGCGGTGGTTATAAAACCCACTTTGACCATTATGTTGTAGACAATTCATATTTAATTATTAATAACCCATTAATTGTGATAAAATATCCAACTGCTGTTCACGATAATGCATTCCTCAGTGAAGTAATTTTTTGCCTAGCATTTGTCCTAATTAATACCTGCGTCAGCACCGCTAATATAGGCTATTCAAGATCAAGAGAGCACTTTTTAAGGCCATGCTAAATTTTCCGTTTCAACCAATTTCTACCTTTCCGCAACTTTTTAATATAAACGTTGCCATGTGAATAATAAACACACATGTATAAATTTCATACCTCTCCAAATTTAACGCCTGAGGCTGTAACAAGATGCATTTAGTAATGGTTAATGCCTGTTTGGAGGGCCTTAAAAAGCGCTCACCTTACCATGAATAGCCTATAGTCTATTCGCGGTTTCTTCACACTTGTTCAATCAAGCCTTTGAAAAACACCCCATTATATGTTAAGTTGTTTCCTATATGTATCATGTATCTCAAGTATTTTATACATCCGTCAACATTGAAGTATACTATTTTTTAAATTAAGCTAAACTTTTTCTTATATTATATTAATAAATTGTAATATTAAATTTATTACTAATACGAATAAAGACAGAGAAAATAGACGTGATGGTAATACCTTATAAGAAGTAGTTCTTATGAAAATCGTTATTACACTGAGCGCGCACGATTGCGGTGCNTATCCCATAATTAAATAGCTTGTATGTTTGACTATACGTATTGAAGTAATTCTTTGTTAGTAAATCATTAATTTTTTTTTACGAAATTAAACACACTTTGCCATGAAGGTGTCGAGGGAATGTGGGTAAATGTGACGATATTGAAGGGATCAAGGGTAAGTGAACGAGGGTATGAGGCAGTCAGCGACATAACCAAAGGGTGGAGGAAGGGGCGGTGGTTATAAAACCCACTTTGACCATTATGTTGTAGACAATCCATATTTAATTATTAATAACCCATTAATTGTGATAAAATATCCAACTGCTGTTCACGATAATGCATTCCTCAGTGAAGTAATTTTTTGCCTAGCATTTGTCCTAATTAATACCTGCGTCAGCACCGCTAATATAGGCTATTCAAGATCAAGAGAGCACTTTTTAAGGCCATGCTAAATTTTCCGTTTCAACCAATTTCTACCTTTCCGCAACTTTTTAATATAAACGTTGCCATGTGAATAATAAACACGCATGTATAAATTTCATACCTCTCCAAATTTAACGCCTGAGGCCGTAACAAGATGCATTTAGTAATGGTTAATGCCTGTTTGGAGGGCCTTAAAAAGCGCTCACCTTACCATGAATAGCCTATAGTCTATTCGCGGTTTCTTCACACTTGTTCAATCAAGCCTTTGAAAAACACCCCATTACATGTTAAGTTGTTTCCTATATGTATCATGTATCTCAAGTATTTTATACATCCGTCAACATTGAAGTATCCTATTTTTTAAATTAAACTGAAATTTTTCTTATATTATATTAATAAATTGTAATATTAAATTCATCACTAATACGAATAAAGACAGAGAGAAAATATACGTGATGGTAATACCTTATAAGAAGTAGTTCTTATGAAAATCGTTATTACACTGAGCGCGCACGATTGCGGTGCGNACGTGATGGTAATACCTTATAAGAAGTAGTTCTTATGAAAATCGTTATTACACTGAGCGCGCACGATTGCGGTGCGTTGGTCCTCTGGTGTAATATTCTAAGCTTTGTTTGTATGAGGCGGAGGAATATCCTGGAAGTATAACTTTATCACGGCTCCGGGAAAGATGGAAGTAACTGTGAATGGAATACGCACCAATATAACCCTCACTTCCTTCACTTCAGTCAGTGAAGGGAGGAAGGGTTACACCGAAGTAGGCTTCCACTTGAGCCTCCCACCCCCATCGAGAATTTTTTGGCGTCGCCACTGGTGGTAGTGGATTCGAACCCTAGTCCAAGACACTCCCGATCGCAGATTCCCTGGTCGTACGTCCTGCGACCAGGCCGGCTGATTGTCGCCGCTTTCCCCGAAGAACACCTGCCGGGTAACCATTGTCGGCGGAGCACAATGGGACATTGGGGGCCTGCTATGTCGCCAGGCTAGTCTCAAACGCTGCGTCCCTAACACACGGCGCCTCGAGAATACTAACTTTCCTGCCGAGCGGAGGTACAACCGTCGTCATTTCTAAGAGAATAACCTCAGTTCAACGCGTTCACAAACTGAAAGGATGAGAAACGCACAGACACAGACACACACACCAACATATACACACACATACACAAACAACCAAGAAAGTGATCTCATAAGCCTTTCTTGTCTTCGAAACGTAAGCTAAAAATGTACATTCTAGTTAAATATTTTTCAGTGTTAACATATTAATTCTTGTATACACAAAATAAATAGTATTTTTCTAACAATTTTAGTAGTCTCTATGATACTTTTTAAAGCAATTTACTCGTGGTACAGTTGAGTGCGGCGTTGAAATGAATGAAACACTTCTTCAAAAATGAGATAACGTTACTACTGCACATACCTCCGCACCCGCTGTTCCCAGTCCGACAGCATTTCAGCTAACTGCACTTGGCGACGTAATACTGTGCTACGTTCTAAATCTTATTCACTGAGAAAACTAGTCTTTGAATTTCACTTGCTATACTGCACTGACTAGCGAATAACTCCAAATATCTGGAATTAAGAGCTTCGGAAGGGCAGGTTTAACTGTAGCTCAGAACAGTTGTAACCTCGGTGGTAACTGCATATGTATAATTCAACCAAAAAAATTGTTACTACGCTACCAGTGCTATCAAGCAGATACTACCTTTATTAACTGGTTCTTTAATCTGCGACCTTTATGACGGTTAGAGGCTTAAAGAGCGCAGATTTTGAAACGCTTAACGTTATTATTATTTTTTTTGCTTCAGTCCGATGTTATGATAGTATTCCTATGTTTCACACACCTCACGCCAGATTTTAGGGTTCTTATACGATTGAGAGCTCGCTAACATNTATGATAGTATTCCTATGTTTCACACACCTCACGCCAGATTTTAGGGTTCTTATACGATTGAGAGCTCGCTAACATTACGTTACGAAATTTCTCACGTCAAAATTCCGCCTTCATGTTATTAATTCAGCTACAAATGATGGACGTTTTTTTCCCTACCTTTGGCGAATCGTCTGCAACAACCACGGAAGACCACGGTCAGTGCAGCTTCCGCTCCGATGAAACTGCGCAGCACGTCTGAGCCCAGCGTCGGATAGGTCTCAGCGTGACGACGAACCAGCCAGCGTAGCGGCCGGCCACAGGCGAAGTCAGAACTCANTATGATAGTATTCCTATGTTTCACACACCTCACGCCAGATTTTAGGGTTCTTATACGATTGAGAGCTCGCTAACATCACGTTACGAAATTTCTCACGTCAAAATTCCGCCTTCATGTTATTAATTCAGCTACAAATGATGGACGTTTTTTTCCCTACCTTTGGCGAATCGTCAGCAACAACCACGGAAGACCACGGTCAGTGCGGCTTCCGCTCCGATGAAACTGCGCAGCACGTCTGAGCCCAGCGTAGCGGCCGGCCACAGGTGAAGTCAGAACGCAGACTACCGAGAGCGCATTGTGTTCCGGGCCGGTCGCACGGCGGACTCACGTACTGCAACGCTTTTTGGCCACCGCTTGGTTAAGTCAACGCTGTTGCCAACAGTTCCAGTTTAAGAGAAAAAAAAATGTTCTCGATGCCGATAAAACACCGTTGACGTACTGCTCTGAGAGATACCTATTTTAAAATAAAATGTTTTTGTGTTGGTCAGTTTAAAAAATACCGAATACGGTTACGTAATTCCCGTTGCCGATTCAGATTTATATCAANCGGTTACGTAATTCCCGTTGCCGATTCAGATTTATATCAAGGTGACCACCTGGCTAGGCCGCCGAACGGTGTGCAGAGCTCCAACAGAAACAGTTTTATTAAAAAACCGTCCAACCTGCCTGAGTAAGGTCTGTTTACGAATAGCATATAAGAAATGTCAAGCGTCTGTATACGTTTATAAGTTCCTCCATTTCATTCAAAAGCATGTTTTTATGATAGTGAAAATGGCTCAAACGGGCGTTTTCGTGGTTATTTTTAGGTATGAAAATTCCGGCAAAAAACATTACAAAAGGAATAGGGACGTGCATCAAACCTTTATTTTTATTATTGCGTCATAAAATGGTAGGTTCTTCGCTGAAAATCTCATAGAGGCGCATTATCGACGGCAAGACTGCACGCCAGTTCAGTGCTTTGCGCGTAGAGGCGCTGAGAGAGTTGATGAGCATGTCTCGGTCACCCCTAGGGCTCTCACTCTTTTAGGCCTCAGACGTGCAAAATTTCTTCAACCAGGTTACTACCTTAAGCGCAACAAGGGGTGTGGAAATGGTTTTGAAATAAATAGGCATGCTGTCAAGTGTTAGGCGTGCTGTCAAGTGTTAGGCATGCTGTCAAGTGTTAGGCGTGCTTGGTTATCAGACTTTTGAAGGAGACCAAACTGTTGAGATCGGTATATTTCAATATGGAGGTGTTTTAGAGTAGTTTTGTATCATTGAGCGATCAAGAAGAATAAGAAATTTTATAAAATTAGTATGTCGCCAGAATGTTTAAAAATGTTTTAAACATATTTTTGCTGAGGAGAAAAATGTGACAATTTAAATCATTGCCAAATTTGGGGAACCATTAAATAAATATTTGCTTATTTAAATAACTGAAATTGTTAGCAGCCGTTAAAATTTGGATTTTAAATGTTTTTGTTTTGAGCATAGAATTTTGTAATGCAAGTAGGATTTAAGGTAATTGAAATAGGTTTTCTTGAAATTCGGTAATTGGTAACATATCTGAATGTGAGCGTATTTAAATTATTTTTCCAGCTGTGATATTAATAAATATTCAGTATCTATTGTATAATTGTTCTATAGTCACAGACAATTTTTTTAATGATTTTGTTGTTGAGAATGTAACGAGAATTAAGAGTCTACAGTAAGGTTCATTCCGAAGTATCATCCACGACCATTCCACGAGTAGTGTCTCTCCGGTGACGAAAAAATTCACATGATTATCTCAATACAAATATTGAACTTGTAGAAACGGGACTCGACTTAGGCCCAGAAGGCCACCAAAATGTACGTGCGCCTAAAACCTTAGGTCGGGTTTAAAAAAAAAAACAAGACCTGCCAGTAGAAGTACATATAAATAAATGTAAAGATTTTTATTTTGTAATTTTTATACAAATGGGAAAATAAAACTGTTAAAAGTTAGTGTGTTCTCTGTTCAGGCAATGGCATGTGATACTTTTTAGACAAAATATTGCCCTTGTTTAGCATAGGAAGTTTCACGGCACCCCGTCCAACACTCGTTCTTGCTTAAATTAAAAGAAATACTTAAAATGGGGTTGCAGACGGCTGATATACTATTCGGACAGATTTTTTATTGTCTACCGCCGCGAAGTATAATAGGGCAGAAAAATTAAACATGTCGATTTTGCGTATTTCGCATTTTGGAACGGACATGTTCGTTTGAACATTTGACACGTTTTCTTGCTGCACGGGAAATGTTTTATTAATAGTTTCTTGGTTATAAAATCTTATGTCCCCAAAAGAAAATGAGAAACACAACCTCGAAAATTTAATATGCTCCTGAATAAAAGCACTCAACCATTAATCGTATGACTGAGAATGCTAAATGGATAAACAGCATTCATCAGTATCGTTGTGTAAAGGTTCACTTGAAAATAGCCTTTTTTTTTTGGCAACAGCTGATCACAAATAAACAATTTTGGCATTCCTCGGTAGTTTTGTTGGGAAAATTTGAGGGGGGGGGGAAGGGACACTGCGAAAGCAAAGTGCATTATCCAATCAAATGCTCTTCTCTTCCCTTTAGCTTCGGGTTATGGGAGCGAAAAATGCCGAAGCTATCCGATGCATTCTTTGCCGCTGCGAACAGAAAATTATCACTTTTGTAGCCCTTGTAAAACATTAAGAAAAGCACATACCACCTTTAACAATTAGCAACACTCTACAACACTTACTATAAACATGACTAGGAATCGGAACAATAGGTACGTTATTTTCCACAAATAACAATTTTATACGTGAATTTAATAGGTGGTGCGCGATCAGTTAAAGTTATGTTTGGTATTTTTGTATTACATGTTCAAATGAAAGTCCCACATAGCGAAAATTAAATTCTTTTTTCGTAATTCTTCTCTACGTTAACTAAATAAACAGAAAAACTTATATGCAAATTTACCCAGTTGTGTGAAATGTACGGAAAGAACATTATTGAAGAAAACGTAGTGTCTGTGAGTTTAGAAAATTTTATGAAGAACTTTTACTAGTAATGTACTATAATTTGAAGGTATTTTTTTGCAAAAGTGCAAATTCCGCATTCAGTCTGCTGGATGCGATGGTTTCGTTTCATAATTTCCACGTTTTAAGAAAGTGGTCAGGGAACATTAAAATCCGAAAGAATCATTAATATGTTAATATATATTTAAATATGTAAATACACAAATATAATAAATATATATAACAAACACATAAATTAATTATTAAATTCGTGTAATTATTGTGTTTTAATTCCTTAATGAGCAAAAAATGTATTCTACATTTCTTTAAGTGTCGTGATACATCTGGGCGGAACAACATAACTCTTTTTTAAAACTGGGTAAGTATTAGGAGGTATTTAGTGACGTCATTGAATATGCAATTACTTACACAATCAATTTTCGGTTTATACCTGAAGAATATGTCATTACACGTAGCGTTTTGCCACTTATCCAAAAAAAAAAAAAAAAAAGGAATTGCGAAGCCAAATTCGCTAAAGCCTCTTTCACAACGTTGTTGTGTTTTTGAATCCATGATAAGCATGGAGCTATGTTTTAAACTTCGTTCTAAGTTTATAAAATAGTTTAATGTGCAAACCATTCCCGAGTAGCCTACCAAAGTTAGAATCGGGGACCCTAAAGATAAATAATTTCAAACAAATCCCATCCGTCCCTCCATTACTCATGACAAACTACACTTATTACGCTAGGTTTCACGCAGAAGAGAACTACACAAAATATGGTTGAAATATTTTTTAGTCTCAAATACTAATTCGGGGAAAAGGTCACACCATAACCTTTTCTTCTCCCCGCTAATCCCAAGTCGTTGGAATTTTATGGGTGGTATCTGGGGAGGGAGGGGTAATTAAAGGTTGTATTCTATTAGACACGCAGTTAACACGCACAGGTAAATTACTATAGACAATAAGTTAAAAATTTTGACCACAGGCACATATTCAGGGGGGCAAGAGGCCACACCCATCCCGTTTATTTTTCGTTTGACCCCATGTCACAAAGGTTGAAAAAAGGGCTGGGAGGGGAGGTTGGAGGGTGTGGGCCATAACCAGCGTAGGGCTGCGGTCGCTTTCCAACTCCGGTGTTTTCCTGCCTGCGACGTTTTCCAATCTCCTGTCGCGACAGCGCGCGCTCCACGGTCCGCCGACCCTCCGCCCGAAATAGCGGACGTCGGATTTCACCGCGAACCCATCGCCACCCTCGTTCCGGCCCGCCCGGGGTTGGCGTCACAGTAAATACAATATCGCTGTTTTCGGGAGGCCCTCCGCTGATTTATAACTTCCACGCCGTGCATAACATTTTAAAAACATTCCTTCGTTGTGCTGTGCGCGTGTCTGAAACGCTATCAGGTCTAGCGGGACACGACGCAGAATAGCCGAGCATACAGAAGTGGCGATGCGTGATTGTGATTGTGCGGTGAAAGTACGCTCAGCTGTTGTTTGGCTGTCGTTCTTTAAATTACCTTGTGTGTGTGTGTGTGTGTGTGTGTGTGTGTGTGTGTGACCGAATCTGATATTTTGCGTCCGGTAGAAGTTCTAGAAACGACATGTGTCAGCGCTTTTGAGATCAGTTGTTGATTGGCTGCCTGTCGTTCTTGAATGCGCCGTGTGTGTGTGTGAGACCAAATCTGACAACGTTCTATCCGGTAGAAACGACGTGTGTCGGCGCCTTTGAACTAAGTATTGTTACAATTTCTCAAAAGTCAGTGGACTTAGCCAGGTTCGATAAGGGATAGAAGACTTATTTAAATAGAATAATTAATTATAATTTCCCAATTTATTTATAATAACTACAAAGCAAATACTATCGACCCAATAGTTCAAAATAAATTGCTATCATTTGTTATTTACAATTGAAAAATTGGGTCAGTAAAATATACGATCACGTCAAAGATATTAATGCAATGAAATAACTGAATTCGGTCCCAATAAATAGTGTTTCAAAATCAATTGAATTGTTTTTTTAATTATGTGTTGATATTTGACAGTTCTAATATTTACATTAAAGTCCGTATCACATGTTAAACCAGGCCCATCTTAGTTCAGTCCTGATCCCTCCAGTATGTAATGCTCTAGATATCTCCGAGCGCCCTCCTGCAACGTAGCCTTCAACTCGTCGGGTACCACGCCCCTTCGTCTGTATACACTACAAAAAATTCTCGTCGGTAGCCATCTCGCAACCTCCGACGTCGTCCGTCCTCTCCGACGATGTCTCTCACCGCACCAGAATTCGCTCGATTACCGCACTTCAGCTAGATGACTTCTATCAGAGACTGTCGATCCTCCAACTGCGGCGATATTTATATCATCGTCGGCCATAGTCGAGAATTTTCTCCAAATGCCGTGTTGCGCCAAAGGTACTAGTTTCCAGAATATTCTTGCGCATGCTCCCAAGTCGTCGGGTCCTGCCGCAAGCAGAGAGGATGGGCTGTGACGCCAGCCAGGTCAACTGCAAATCATTCCCCCTGCCGGCGGGCGACGGAGAAGTGAGCGCGGGTCTNAAGATCTGTGACGCCAGTCAGGTCGCAAGTCAGCTGTCAGTCATTCCACGGCCTCCGGCGATGGGCTAGCGAGCGGGTATGCTTGCGGGGAGAGGAGAGTCGAGGTGGGTCACCCCATACAGTGCCGGACAGCGCATAAACCGGTAGCCCAAAGCAGGTGTCCGAGCACGTAACAGTATTCTTGGCTGTTGATCAGCTGTTTGTCACTCTTAAATGTCACTGTGTGTTACTGGGTCTGCCGTTTTACATTTACTTTAAGAAATAATGTGTGTCGGCGCCTTTGATGAAACTTTTCTTAGTTTCTGATAGACTGCCTGTTGCTCTTGAAGCCATTGCGAGTAAAATGGGTGTGCCATGTTGCTTATGGTAGAAGCAACGATGTGTGTCGGTGCCTTTTATGTAAATGTAATAAATTATTGAACAGCTTCCTGTCGCTCTTCCAAGTAAGTGTGTGCGTGCGTGTAATGCGTGATTGGGTTTTTATATTACATATGGCAGGAACGACAATTACTCAGTTGTTGACCATCTTCCTGTCGCACTTGAATATAAGCGTTGGTCTATCATTTTGCACATGGTGGAAGGGTTATTGGGTGTCGGTGCCTTCGGCTGCCTGTCTCTCTTGAACGTGCAGATGTGATTGAGGATTATGACAGAACTGACAATTGCTGGTGGTAGTGTGGTCAATTGGTGACCTCTGATTGACTTTACCCCTCTCCGTGACGTCACCACTTGTTGTAATAGTTGGCAGGTGACGGTTTGAGTTTGATGAAATTTATCTTTTGATATATTTAGGATTTAACTACTATGACCTGATTATCAGCAGCAGGTGATCGGATTGTGGAAAGGAAAAGACAAGCATAGAAAACCAAATGAGTTGTTTAGAACATAAACTCATTTAATTTACTGAAATAAATGCAGAAATATGACAAACTTGTTAAAGAGTCATTAGATGTAATACTTAATATGTGTTAAAACTTACTGCTAGAATACGAAATTCACACAACACCGACGAATTTTCTGGCAAAAGTACGGAAAAACGCTAACAGCTGTAATTTGTAGAAATGGGAAATATTTTGTTTCCGTTCAGTACGAAGAGGAATTTTATAAATTCACTTTAAAATTAGCACAGGTTGTCGAAGATTCGGAAAAAAAGAGAGGGTGTGTTTGTATGTATATATATATATATATATATATATATATATATGTGTGTGTGTGTGTGTGTGTGTTTTTGTACAGTATTTTGAAAAAAACACATGTTAAAAATTTACTGCTTCTATTATCACAAAAACTACAATAATTAAAGAAATACGAAAAAATTACTGCGCTGTGAAAAAGGCGTTGTAGAATAAAACAAAGTTTGTTTGGCGCAACAAAATTGGAAATATTTTGATGTTGATAGTAAATTATTTTGTTGTTCTAATTTGGTAGGCGGAACTAAAGAACTGCTTTGCTCTACGTACATTAAAAAGTTTCTGTTAATATAAAACAATTTATAGCCCGAATGAGATTCGATCCTAGATCGTTAGCCCCAAGGCCCTACTTTCCAGCAACCTCAGTTAAACCGACTACTGACAAAAACGAATGTTTTTAATTATTTAAAAAAAAAAAAAAAACATGGACTATGTGCGAAAATAAAAATATTACAAGTTTTACAACTTTAATTTTTAGTTTCCTGTTGAACGTAATTTAAGAGGATGTTAATGTCATTACTTAACATCAATATGCTAAACGCACTGACAAACACTGTCACAATCTTAAATGTATCAAAAATACAAACAAACACTTGAGCTGTATGTTTGAACAAAGGCAATCAAATGAGTGGCGAAGCAAACAGTATATACAAATGATTCAACAAAATATTTTGTTGGCAGTCTAATTTCTTTTGGCCCAACGCAGAGGTTTTTTTTTTGTTCAAGCGTGTATTTTGTTAAATAAACGAAACTAGTTTTGTTGCTTTCCAAGTTTTATTTACTCGACAAAATATTTTGTTGGGG
The DNA here is from genome assembly GCA_002778355.1 of Clitarchus hookeri. Taxonomy (NCBI): domain Eukaryota; kingdom Metazoa; phylum Arthropoda; class Insecta; order Phasmatodea; family Phasmatidae; genus Clitarchus; species Clitarchus hookeri. Next base: position 118,265 of record NQII01003652.1, on the reverse strand, counting down.
CAGCTAAATGTATTTTTAGTCCTATACAACAAATATTGTGTTGACTTGTACAAACCTTTCTCTCAATGTAACTAAAAGTATTTGATACTGGTCAGAATTTTTTTTTGTAGTTGGTTAACGACACTTGTTTGTTAAANTCTCAATGTAACTAAAAGTATTTGATACTGGTCAGAATTTTTTTTTGTAGTTGGTTAACGACACTTGTTTGTTAAACATATGGTGAAAGAAAATTCCTATATTTAGTAAGGGTTACACAGATATTACATTTATCTGGATAATGTTACGTATAAGCCATAAGATTTTCTATAACTTTAAATTTAAATTTTTCATTTACTGTTTACATGTAACAGGTGAGGTATTATTTAATAAATTTGAGAGGAATAATAACCTGCAATGTTCTATTAATGTGTAAGGATTAAAAGTCAATAAAAAGAAAAAGAAAAAAAAATATATATATATATATATATACAATTTTCTTTGACATACGCCGGTGAAGAACTTTTAATGCCATAGTAAAAAAAAACATAATTTAACAAGAACATACAGATACTTAAAATAATTCAATAATAACTGTTGGTAGCAGAAAAATAACACTACAAAATTACTATAGAATGAATTAAATCAGTTATCAGAAAAGAGACGAGGATAAAAAACGACAGAACGAAAAATCTAACAAACGAGCGAAGTTAGGATTTTCAGACCTAAGCAAATTATTATAGACGACACTACGGAGACAAAACAAATCAACTCAGTTGCGAGAAGAAACAGATACATGCGGACAAACTTGACCACAGGCGAACACAGCAGGTTTCACACATAGAAAGAGCACTTCTTGAAAATTAATTCACATGTCTCCAATCAAAACTGATTTTTAAGAGAGATAGAAAATTACGAACATATTGCGGCCTAGTGCATACGAAATGCNATATATATATATATATATATACAATTTTCTTTGACATACGCCGGTGAAGAACTTTTAATGCCATAGTAAAAAAAAAAAATAATTTAACAAGAACATACAGATACTTAAAATAATTCAATAATAACTGTTGGTAACAGAAAAATAACACTACAAAATTACTATAGAATGAATTAAATCAGTTATCAGAAAAGAGACGAGGATAAAAAACGACAGAACGAAAAATCTAACAAACGAGCGAAGTTAGGATTTTCAGACCTAAGCAAATTATTATAGACGACACTACGGAGACAAAACAAATCAACTCAATTGCGAGAAGAAACAGATACATGTGGACAAACTCGACCACAGGCGAACACAGCAGGTTTCACACATGGAAAGAGCACTTCTTGAAAATTAATTCACGTGTCTCCAATCAAAACTGATTTTTAAGAGAGATAGAAAATTACGAACATATTGCGGCCTAGTGCATACGAAATGCCGTAGCTAGAGCTCCAACTGTCCAATGATTATGTTTGGCTCTTAACACACGCGACAGAAATTTTTTGCCTGGCACAATTTTTGTACTCCTTTATTGAAACCAAGTAATTATGTCATGCAGTGGTTATATTACTGAATTCTCCATGAAATTTTACGCAGTGAACATACGATGAGAATTTTGCCTGATAAGTTCTAACAAGTCAAATCGCGTAGCTTGACCACTGAATTTTGCATTGGCCTGNCACGATGAGAATTTTGCCTGATAAGTTCTAACAAGTCAAATCGCGTAGCTTGACCACTGAATTTTGCATTGGCCTGGCGTGTGCGGTGACATACAGTCCATTTGCATTGCTTAAATTGAAATCGCGATATGTCATCGGATTTCAGGGAAAGGGGGAGGAGATTGGTCAGATGCGCGGGGAAAAAAAATATCTGGTACAGGATGGTGTGATGTGTTTGGAGCTCCTCCGAGCACGGTAGTGGATATTCTCCCGCCTAACCCTCCCCTTACACCTTTCGGCATAAAGCTTCCCTGGATAAAACCGAACAAATCTGCACAATCACATGATTCCCCCTCTCGCAATNTACACCTTTCGGCATAAAGCTTCCCTGGATAAAACCGAACAAATCTGCACAATCACATGATTCCCCCTCTCGCAATCTCACACGCCAAAATCACTTTGAATTTTTACAAGTAATTTTGAGCCGTGTAAAGGGGTGGTGGGATGTTTTTGGAGGCCATCCAAGCACGGTAGTGCTCCCTCCCCGGCCAAAGCCCACCACTGGTTGCACCCTGTTTTCCCCGTCGCGCAGCATGTAATTATCACAGGAGGCCTGAATCGCGCAGCGCGAAGTCATTATTCATGGCCGGGAGCATTAGTTTACACACAGAGTTATTACGCCGCCTAATGGCCGGTGGACCTAAGTGCGGCCAGCCCAAGCGGCTCGTCCGTCATCCCTACCCAACCCTCTTGATGAATAATAGGGGCGGGGCACCGGCGCCGATCAAAATTTTACCGCGGCGCGCCGTGGGGGGATGAAAGCCGGCGCGTAATTTAGGTTGCCTGCCATCAGAGTTCAGTGCTAGGCCTAGACCAGGGGAGAAAAAGAATACCTGAAGAGTGATGGGTCGGACGGCCAACTGTTGCATAGAAGATGTTCCGAAGATTAATTAAGTTACCGTTTATCTGCCAAGGATATTTGTTATACGTATGTATTTCATATCGTTAAGGAGCCCACCTAGTAAAAAATTCAAAATGTATCAAGGTCACATCCGGCCGTAAGGAAGCATTACAAAGGCAATGTAAAATAGCATAAACAATTTTTGCGCATATTCTGTTTCTTCGGAATTTAAAGTGGCAACTGCATAATTTTAATAAAGCAATCTGTATGCCTAAAACATACAGCATTGTCATTAAAGCTGAGAACACTGGTTCACAGAAGAATAAATATATTAAACAGAGGGCTACTTACAACAATTTTTGCTGATTTTGGCACTTTTCAATTACCAAATTTATGTTTCAATTACTAAATTAGACTCGTTCGACAACTAGAAAACCCTCTTAATGGAGAAAATTAGTCGACAGACGAGATATTCCATTAGATATTAATGCTATTTCTGTAGCACATAACAATATTTTAAGTGTATGTGTGTTTTGTTATGGGGCCGATTAAATATTCAATAATTATTCTGAAAAAATATATATATAAGGAAGTGGAATATTTTATTGTCGCCGGGCTGACACTGTCCCGAATATTAAGTTTTATCAAAGAAAGATTTATCGACACCGAGATCTGCTCATTATCAACTCAGTCCAAATATTGCTGAAATGGTTCTGTTTAANGAAAGAAAGATTTATCGACACCGAGATCTGCTCATTATCAACTCAGTCCAAATATTGCTGAAATGGTTCTGTTTAAGGAGCTATCTTTAATACAACAGGCACGGAGTACTTTGATGAACAGAACGTTTTCTTGGTGAACCAGTATGTAAATGACCTCCCTTCTCGCCCTTGCCTACTAGTTCCTAAAGTTGTATGAAATCAATTTACAAAAAAGACGGTGAGTTATGTAAAGGCTTTTGACGCCTAATTCGTCAAGTTCAGGGACAAGCAACCTGCTGGAGTTCACACTCTCCTTCATATTTATTCCAGGCTACTGACATATAGCTGGAAGAATTTAACACAAGCCAGTGTTTCCAACCAACCGAATTCACTAAATGTAGGTTTCAGTCAATAGTAGGCTTCAAGTACTTCCGCAGAGTCTTTTCTCTAGTAAAATCTCATATTCCACCGAGTTGGAGCAATTGTTAATGCCGAATGCATAATGTAGTATTACAAAAACCGGTATAATCTGGAAAAAAAAACAGTTAAAAAAATTGCCCGAGAATGCAAAATTAACACAATTTTAACTAAATAATATTGTACTTATTGCTGATAATGCTTTAAATCGTCACACATAGTGGAACTTGCATTAAAATTAAATGTGATAACTAACCTCATGCTATATGTTAGCGTTTCTTTGTTACCAGTTTTAAGCATAACGTTTCATTAATTTAAAAAAATTAATTTGTTATTTCTTTTATGCGTCTTTGTGAGTGCTAAACAATTAACTTCCGAGAGTATTTGAATTGAACCCACCAGTCGAAAATCAAAAAAATAACAAGCTGATCAAATCGAAAATGACACGAACTTGCAGCGAGTAGTAGTTTACTAATCAAATCGCTGTACAAACTCAACCCTTAGGTGCCCAGCATCAGCAATTGTCTTCGTGTCGCACAGAGAGGTTAGATGTATTTGGCCGGAACTGTACACTGCGAGGCTCAACGTCCAATGTTCTTCTGCGTTGGTAACTGATTTTTAAAATGAGATAATTCTCTACCTTACGACTGGTTCGCATCACTATCGCCGATCACAAAGTCTACAGCTGTTTGTTGTGGTAACGAAACAAGATCTTTGTTATCTTAAGTCTCCCTCTCACCTAGTTCTTGAACTGCTTTGCGGAGTGTTAGAAGTACACTTTTTTTTTCTTCCCCAAAAAACCACTAATCACGCGTCTAACGTTCTGATCTATGAAAAGTACACGCACGAAGGCCTGTTGAGGGCACGCACATCATAAACACCAGTTTAGAGCACTCCAACGTAACAACAAACGGCTTCATCGCAACGCTGTATCTCAATATATACGCACCAGAAACGTACAGAAATACTCGAGGGCCCTGCACCGAACCTTGCTACACACCGTCCACCAATAAAATGATAGGTCACCTTTTAAGTCCCGCAGGTACACGCTGCACAGCGAGAACACTGCACGTCAGTTCACAGCCTTGCGCGTAGCGGCGTTAGGGCACTTGATGCTCGTGGCTGTCTCGCCCTTATCGCGTCATGAGAGGTAAACGGTTCCAAGTAGGCGGGAGCCTTAAGTACAGTAAGCATCAAAAGATTTTGAAGTTGCAGCGCATGAAATCATAAATTGATTGTTCATCAGAAAGGGTTAAGGGAAATATCCCTTTCTTCTTTGATTTGTGTATATTTCTTCATAACTTAATTTTCATATTCAATATTAATAAACCATGCTGGTCGTGACACGGGTAACCACTTACTAGGTATTTATTTTTCCATATTCTTTTTCTTCCATTGCTCGTTTCACATCTGTAACAGTAATTGAAGGTTCCCTCATAATTTAATCATTTTTGTCTTACATGGGGAAATACGCATATAACAGAACACTTACAAACTTAAAAAATTATGTTAAGTAGTCCTCTTTGCCACGTGAAGCTTTGATTTTTAACGTCCGGTTATGCCGTTCGATTACGAAGATTTGAAGAAAAGTCCTAGATGGATGGAACGATCTCCGTTCTACGCGATAACCGCTCTTATTACCCGGAAGGTGTAGGCTATCCTCAGTAAAGCGAGCACTTTTCAAGGCCCTGCCGACAGGCATTTAAAACTAATGAACATATTTTATTGTAGCCTTGGACGTTAATTTTCGAGAGAGCTGAAATAGACGCACGATTTTTGATAGTCACATGGCGATGTTTATATTCAAAAGTGGGGGAAAGAGAGAAATTGGCGGAAAAAGAAATAATTTAGCGGGGCATTAAAAAGTGCCCAGTTTACAGTGAATAGCCTAGGCCTATATATGCATTGCAGACGGGCATGCAGCATTTTGGATGAGCGCTACAGGACTGCAGTCCCATTTTCAAGAGGAACCGAGTTACCCCTCGCAGGCGTGACGCTGGGAGGGTTTGAATAAATAAATGAATCTCATCATCATGCAATCGTGATGGTGAATTTCGTTCAACACTTCCATCTCCATTACGCCGTGCCGCGGGGGAGGGTGATGGGGGGTCGACAGGAACCCCACGGCGATCCGAGCAAAATCGGCTCAAGTTACCCTCGGAAATATCTCCAGCCTATCCATCACGCTGTTACGATGTGTCGGGCAGGAGGGGGGGGGGATCCCCCTCCTCTTGATGATGGTTCTCTCGCTCATCGAACTGCTGCCGCTTGCGAGTAATCGCGGCGACAAGCGAGAAGCCATTAACCATCGGTTTGTCGCCCTGATTTGCAAACACGTATTTAAACACCGCCCCCCGAACTATGGCCCCTCGTAGCGATGCAGAAATATGCGCATCGTCGCTTTTGGGTTTGCCGTATGGTCGAACACGTATCGTGCTATTGGCGTTATTTATACGGCAAAATCATATGGATGGATACATGGCGTCACCTCCCCCCCCCCTGGACACCGTCAAAGTTCTGCAATGAGTAACTATATAATCATTAATAAATAAAAGTTACACTACAGGAACAAACAGAGACATCTTCATACAAGCATTATGGTACCTTACTTTACAGTACTTCACGTCTCCCTATTTTCTATTTGAAAGCATTAGTAACACAATTGTATTCCGTTTTATGAAATACAGGCTGTCCACGTGAAACCTTTCTGATTTCATATTTTAACATAAAAATACTATTGGACATGGTGGCTTGCAGTTTGCGGCATCATGTAAAGCAGCTCAAGAAGTTTTAAAAAAAATTTGTCCTACATAGTATTCTTACTTAGTACTGAAAACGTCTAGACGAAACACTATTCCAGCCCATGTGGGCACAAGCATGTCTGGAGTGGTACAGCTGTTGACATCAACACGCTCCAGTGGAGATCACCAAGGTCACGTGCAGGTGAATTGTACACCCTGTCTTGCACACAATCTTACAATAAAATATCCAGGGGGGTTTCGTCCGGAGATCTAGATGGCCACCTGGTTCGTCCATCGCGTCCTATTCACCGCTGAAGGGAAGTTGTGTCCAGGAACTCACGAACAAGCAAACTCCAGTGCGGTGGTGCGCCATCCTGTTAGATCGCATTTGGTTGCAGAGATAGGAGCTGAGGGACAGCAGATTTCCAAGCATATGTAGAAAATCCCCTTGGAATCTGTTTGCTCTATGAAGGAAAACGGTCCGATAATTCTGCTTTTCCACCAGCGCACACAGCACATTCACCTTTACGGGGGGCCTTGAAACGTTCTTGGAATCTAGAGGTTTTTTGGAACTCTAGATGTGAACGTTTTGCCGATTAACCTTCCCGGATATGTGGGATGTTGCTTCGTCGCCGAAAACCACATTCCCTAGGCAGTCGGAGTTTTCCTGGATCCAATCCACCACCTTAATTGCACTAACTGTTCGCGTTGTTGCATATCATGCGGGTGTAGCACCTGCACAATTTGCACTGTGTACGCAAACAATTGAAGTCTTTTATTCAACACCTTGTGGACTGTTGAGCGTGGGGTGTTTAGCTCTCGTGACGCTCTGCAAAGTGACGTTGACGGATTTCCTTAAATGGCTGCTCTGACCTCTAACATTTCACAATAAGTGAGTTTTCTGCAAGAACCTTATTGTCGGTTAAGATCAAGCCAATACTAAATTGAATTTACATCTGGTGATAGTTCCCGTGCACACCAATGTCGTCAATTTCTTTGTACTGTAATTGGCGACTTTGTTTCCGCATACCAGAGCACACTTTGGACCTCTCTTGTGCTGTCTCTTTCATTGCTAATTATTCAGAACCACAAAATCAATCATTAGAAAAAGAAAAAAAAAACCTTTGGAGTAGTTGTACATGATACCGAAGACCACAATTTTCTCTGTCCGATAGTTTTTTGTATATGCGGTTTGAAATCAGGGAGGTTTGATTTCGACATTCTGTACACATTACAAACAATAATCGCAAAGAAATATGTGGAAAACAACTACTAAACATAAATTACAAATTATAATTGAAACAGAAGTAATTGCAAACCACAACTACAAAAGGTAATTTCAAAACAATAATTACAGTAAATAATAAAAAATTAATAGTTACAATGAAAAATTACAAAATAATGATAACAAAATATGAACACAAAAAATAGTAGTACAAATAATAATTACTACAATTAAATATCAAACAAATAATTACGGAACAATATTTTGAAGCAATCACTACAACACTATAATTACAAAAAGTTTCAATGCAGTTATGACAAGCAATAACAAGAGGTGTTAATTACTAAAATTATCACATTTAATTACAAACAATAACTGTAAATAATAACTACGAAACACAATTATGCAAAATAAAAACATAAAAATAGTTGTAATTATTTTATTATCAACAAATATTTTTATTGTCAAAAATTTTACCGTTAATGGATTCCGGTAATATTAATTAAAGAATTATAGATCAATATTGAGGTAACACACAAAATTACCAAAAAAACAGATGAATCACTACAAAGTTCATTAAACGGAGAATGCCAAAATGTATCCTTAATTCTAATAATAATAATTTCTCAACGAACATTTGAATTGTTGAACAAATTTTACGCGGTTTTAATAACATGGAATTCGGTATGTATAATGTGAAATGTTGAATAAAAACATAAACTATGAAAATAGAAACTCGAATGTACATACAGCGTATGTAGTATGTCGAAAATGTAAAATTCTAACACATTTTATTTCCTTGTACCCTATTTCTTTATGTTTGTACATTTCTGTGTTCGTTTCGTGTTCGTAAATGTAAAATAAAAATTTAAAAACTTTTTCTTAAAAAAATTAATTTTCATATTAAATTTTTTTTTATTATAAATTATTGGTACTCTTTTGTTAAAACCTTTTTTCAGTAACAATGTTGCACTATATATTCAATATTTACAGTTTTTTAATAAATTTTTAAAATACATGTTATATAAACATTTTATCTCAAATAAAAATTGAAGACAAACATATAATTGTTGAGATTTTCTTTCGGTATGAAGTTTAAGTTAATAATTAAAAATTTTAATTCAATAACATTAAACAATATAGCTAATATTACCAATTTTTCTTCAGCAAAAAATGCGTTTTAGATGGCTAACGACGAGGAATATATTGATGTGTTTAACATTTGTTTGTATATTTATTGATTAAATATGTTTATTTTTGACAACGGAATAGGCTGGAAAAATTTGAGTCAGATCATACAATTTACATACTACTATCGTCTGGATCTCAAATTTGCCATTGGCAGTTTAATGTATTTTTGTACTACGGCCAGTATTTTTATTTAATGACAGGATTGGTGCTATTAGATCTACACATGTAAGTAAACGTTAAAATGTTGAAAAAATATTGTCCGCTAGTTTAAATATACTCTCTAATTTTATTAAGAATATCTTTTTGGTGTGCTGTTATTTGTAACGTATGGCCAAACAGCGGTTTCCTTTTTAAATTATTTGCTGTGTAATTTAGGAGACGTTAACTTGTTTGATGATGTAACATAACAGTTCTTTTTTTTAAATATTTGACTTGTTTTAATGCCGACATTTTTATTTTACAACAATGCATCATGAGATAACTTGAACTTCAAGACTGTGAACTTTTATTTTATCCTCGCAAGCAAATCATCCTTGTTTTAATATGACATTGTAAACTTAAAAGTCAGTATATTAGCAGAATTTCCTGAAACTCAATAAAAAGAGCAAATCAATTGTTAAAAATGGTAAAAAATTATGGAATGATTAGAGCCCAGAAAACTTCAGTGACAGATAAGTGTTTATGAATTTCAAAATACCGACAATTTATGACGGTGCTGGAACGCCGTACATCCAGCATTAATGACAGTGCAGAAAATTTTGCGTCCTAACACGGGGGTAGATCGACGAGGGAGCTGAGTCTTACCTAGTTGCTTACCCGTTAGACGTCAGTCGTCGTGGACGTTGGTGCCGATGCGGGTGCGTGGCTTGACAGGCGAGCGCAGACTGTCGGCGTCGAGGCTTGAGGCTGCCCCCACCCCTCATCCAGCCTATGCCAACCCTCCTTCCAACATGTATGGATGGCGTCTAGCAACCGTCCGACGCTACCTTCGACGTCATCAAGATTTGAATGTTACTGGACTCGAACCAACGAAACTTTCGGGGATGTTCCACAATAGCCTGGTCAACGTGTTTTCCGACTATAAAAGGGGGCTTCTTTCGTATTGAGAGAGAGAGAGAGAGAGAGAGCGAGAGAGAGAGAGACTGTATATGGACCTCACGATGAGAACATTACAACTTGGTAGAAAGCATATCCTGCCATGTTTGATGNGAGCGAGAGAGAGACTGTATATGGACCTCACGATGAGAACATTACAACTTGGTAGAAAGCATATCCTGCCATGTTTGATGACATTTTATAGGGAATGTACAGGGAAAAAATTCTAAGATGTGTTTTTATTATATTCTGTAATTTTGCAATGTTACAATATTTGGGCTAAGTATGCATTGCTATGGGAGCCCATTATACATTGTAACTTGATGTAATCTTCAAAACAAACATTATAATTGTAACGTATTTTAAAGCCTGTTTGGCTATTTGTATTTTTGTAATGCTTGTACTTTTAATATGGGCAGTTTATGCGGAAAAAATGAACAAAAACAAAATAAGGCCGGATGTAAAGGGAAAAAAAAAAACAGTTTGTTGAATGATTTCTCACAATTTTGGTGGTTAATTATCTTGTAATCCAATTCATTTCGGGAAATGGTTGAATTTTTGCAATTTATTGCGACTGCGTTATTTGTTTGTACTCTGCTATTTAAACTCTGCTGCTTGAAGTGGTTTAGTAAGACCCATTATGCTTAAATTATTGGAATGGAAGGAAAGGGAGATGAAGGTCACTGTCATGAGGTGTTGGGGTTTCCTGTGGGTGCTCCCACTCTGTGACAAATTTCTAGCAATTAGATGTTCCTAATCATAATTTAAAACGGTTTTCTTTTCAATAGGGACAAATCTTTTGTTACTTTGTTAAAACTTATAGCAACGACACACAGCTAGATTTTCCTCAAAGAAAAAAAAAACGTCTGAAATGTTTTATAATATTTTTTATAATTATACACCGAGAACCTATTTTGCAGGGAAATACAAAAATATATTAAGGTAATTTTGGTGGCATGGCTGAAGTACGCAGATCAGTAGCTGTTAAGAAGACTAAATTTTTTAAATTTCATAACAGAATAATTTGCGACTTAATGTAAACTCACTTCACAATAACTTAATCTGGTACATTTAATTTATATATATTTTCATCTCCGGTAATATTGCTTACTGCAGGCCATTACTTCATAGCTACGCTTGTGAGTTTCAAAACTTCCTATTAATGACTTTCCGTTCAGAGTAAGCGCTATCTTGCGAAACGTTGTTTCAGCTGAGCTGGCCCAAGCAGTTCTACTGCATTGCCGATGATTCAACTTGAAGTCAGCGTGCACTGAAACAGGTACTGGAAACCCAAGAAATTTATTGCCCACTCTCTCTGATATCGCTGAGATGTGTGGTACACCTCGTACGTTTTGTTAATTGCCCTTCAATACGAGAAAAGAATATTATTCCGATAACTACTGCTGGTGGGCCATTACAACGGTTCATCTGTAATCCATTCATAAACTACGCGAATGTTGCGAAGTGATTATTAAAATACAAGTTTTTTCCTCGCATATTTATTTGCAAATTAATGTCAATGAGTCTTTCACCTGACACAGAAATTCAAACGCTTATGCGCAAAATTCCTTATTTCAATGTGCTGAATATGACCCTGAAATAAATGTATGTTTATTAAAGGAAATTACAACTTTTTTTAAAATTATGAACTAAGTTCATCTCAATATAAAAATAAAAAATTTTAAAAAAATTTAATTAATTGGTTTACGGGAAAAATTAGCACTTTCGCTCAGTTTTAAATCAGGTCGGCTTACATTCTAAACTAAGACCAAACTCGCTACCAGAAGCACACAAAAAGCAAACATATTAACCAGGACTCGAACCCTGATCCACGCAAACCTTCAGCGACGCCAGCTAGTAGAGGTCTAATTACATTTAAAATACGGAGACTGTTATTTTTATCGCGCACGCCTAGCGCGCAACCTCGCATTTGTATCGTCACAGATAAATCAATTCGGGGCAACGTGTATGTGCGAGGGGGTGTACAAAAAGTGTGTCGTGCGCGGATGTTGGCAGTTAGGTCGTTATTGCACGCTCTGCGGAGATGGAGGTGAACACATAATAAACAGTACCAGGCCTCGTTATTTTGCACGATCAACCGTGGCGAGAATGCTAATTAGCACCGGGACAGCTCGGGAACTGCACTGCCCCCCTCCCCCCTACTGGTACGAGAGTTCCCATTTAACCATCCCTNCGTCCCGCTCGCTTGCTGTCCATTTCTCCCTCCCCCCCTCCACTTCAACCCCTCCGGCGAGCACAGTCTCTAAATCTGCACAGTACACTCCCGTCAACACGAGCCGGCGTTAAACCCTCTGCTGACGTGGCCTGTCAGGGGTGGCTGCTATTGGCTGGCTTACACGACGTACCCCCTCCCCCCGCTCCAAGCCTCATAACCTATCGACCCTTTGCTACCGCTCTCGTATTTAAGTCATGAGCATTTTGCAAGAGTTGTGGACAGTGTCTGCTCGTTTCTCCATTCGTTAACAGCGAGCTCCGACACCGCTGAGCTTTAAATGAAAAATAAATAATTGTGACGTCATTGCTACTATAGTCTATTCGCGGTATCTTCACACTTTTCNCTGAGCTTTAAATGAAAAATAAATAATTGTGACGTCATTGCTACTATAGTCTATTCGCGGTATCTTCACACTTTTCGAAACAAACCTTTGAAAAATTACACCATGTATGAGGTGTATGGCTGTTTCCTTAACATGTCGTGTATCGTAAGAATCGTACACTTCTGTTTAAAAAAAAGGTATCTTTTTGTTTCGGTTAAATTGAACTTTTACTTATATTATATCTACACATTATATTTTATTTATAATTAATATGAACAAAAACAGGGAGAAAATATGAGTGTTGGTAATCGTTAATAATAAATNCATTATATTTTATTTATAATTAATATGAACAAAAACAGGGAGAAAATATGAGTGTTGGTAATCGTTAATAATAAATGCATTTAACTGAGTGCGCACATATACGACGCGTTGTCCCGTTGGCGTAATTTTCTAGACTATGTTAAACTTTGTTTACATATGGCGGAGTAATAGCCTGAAAATAGAACGTTTGCAGGCCTTCAGACAAGTTTGGAAGTAACCATGAATGGAATATACCTTAAAGTGAAGCAACTGTGAAAATGGATTCTGCTGCCTGATTTCATCACGAACGACTGTAACTTCAATGTTGAGAAGCACGCCTTGGAATGAGGGTTACTCAACATCTTGATTCGTCTAAATTTATGAAAGTCAATTTCAGCTAAAGTCTTTCTTTGAAACCCGACATTGGGTTCACAGCTAAAGGTTTATCTTCTAAATATTTTGACTTTCAATTCTATTCAAATAGTTAAATTTGAAACAGATTAATGGCTAGCCACATAAAATTTTTCCAAGATATGCCTATTATTCTTCACGGCATTCTGGTGACGTTAACAGTTATTTTGAGCAGTAGCGTGACGTATAAATTTGTTCAATTTTGAAATTTGTACGATAAATATACACTTATATTTCCTGTGTTACCATTAATTCGGTTTATAAAAAGTAATTTTCCGACAATGTCATGCTTATTTTTTAGACAAATATTCCATATCGCAACGAAAAAAAAAATGTAATGTACCAAAAATGTAGAAAATAATTTTCGTCTCTTGAACGTCTTCGAGAGTCATCCTTAAAATGTTGCGTTGAATGAGACCCCCGAGATCTAACCGCGTGAAATGCCTTGCAAAGCGAAACTGGAGCATCCCGAGAAAACCCGCTGGGCAGTGGCAACGTCCGCCATGTTTCCTACCTGCGCAAATTCGGGCGAGGCCGCAGCCGGGGACCAAACCTGTGTGACTTTGGTGGGAGGAGTTAGTGTAAGCTAGCCACTCAACTGCTGAGATCACGCACACTCCAGTCAACACGAGTTGCGTAACCCCGTACGAGAATAGTTTTCACGTTCGTTCGAGAGAAATTTTTACAATTCTTAAATCATTTGGTACAAAAATAAACATTGGAATACAGGATCCCAAATTTGTAACTTTCGAACGGTGTGAATAAAATTTTTATAATTGAAAATACGGAATAAATTAAGCAGTAACGGATCGTATATATACCTGTGTTGAAACCATATGCTAACTTAAAAAAATCCCCCTGCTCCACTCATTATCTCGCAGATATAGACATTATTTAAATCGTGCTAGTTTTGCAGGAGTTTCCCCAATTGCAGCTTGAATAGGCAAAACAAATCATTTCCGAGGTAAAAAAATAACCGATTCGAGGACCCACCGTTCTACAACTTTCGCAGTTTATATAATAATAATAATACATATTTTGTATTGAAGAAAAATATTTACGACCGGCACCTCACTAGAGTAATATAACAAAAATCTTGTAAAAAAAAACGGGGAAACATTCCTCACAGTTAGAGCATGAAACAATGTTATGTGTGCATAGATCAGAGATCTCTCGTTCCAAGACTCTGTTTAATTTTCTTTTTAAATTTTACTGACGTACTTGTGCTGGGGTGTCTTTGTGTGGGATGCCATCATAGCTATTTGTTGGGAAGTACACTACAACACATTCTAAAACACTGAGCTGTGGCGAACGTATGGAAGCATACGTGCTTCACAAAATGTAACCTGCCATGATGCGCTATAAGAGACGTCATGATCGGATCTAGAAAACAGCATTCGTATCCAAATATACAGTTCTGATATCGGGCTGTTGCACGAAAAATGTGTCAAAGAAACCACTCAGAAAAAAGTTCCGAACATATCTTGCTGTGGCAATGTAAAGAAAGTTTTTGTGAGAAAGATCCAGCAATTAAAAGAAGTAAGTTTCCGGACATATGGATATGGTTNGGCAATGTAAAGAAAGTTTTTGTGAGAAAGATCCAGCAATTAAAAGAAGTAAGTTTCCGGACATATGGATATGGTTAGATAAAAATTATTCATCCTATATATATATATATGCGAGGAGTGTTTCCTCAAGATTGTGTATTGTATTTTGGGTACTTACTCAAACATTACGCAATTTCTCTGTCAACACAATATATAAACCTAATTTTCCCTTTACGTTATAAATTTTAACTGAAGTAAACCGCCCTATTTCCCTATGTTGATAACCTGAGAAAAAGGTTTGTTTCAGACAACAAAATATTTGTTTGTATAGGGACAAAAAATATCTCTGATGGCCCCAACAAAATATTTTGTTCAGTTAACAAAATTTGAAAAGAAGCAAAATTAATTTTTTTTCATAACAAAATACACGCTTGAATTAACAAACCTTCTGTGTTGGGCCAAAATAAATTGGGTTGTCCCCAAAATATTTAATTGAATCAACTGTATATAGGCTTATTTGTTTGGGACTCATTTGATTGCCTTGGTTCTAAAATACAGCTCGAGAGTTTGTTTGTATTCTTTTTGTGACTACTAGGATAGTAACAGTGTTTGTTAGAGAATTTATTGATGCTTAATTATTGTAATAAAACAAATTCAACAGGTAACTAAAAAGTAAAGCTGTAAAACTTGAAATATTTTAATTGTGCATTTTATCGAGTTCTCGACGTATGTNGGCAATGTAAAGAAAGTTTTTGTGAGAAAGATCCAGCAATTAAAAGAAGTAAGTTTCCGGACATATGGATATGGTTGGATAAAAATTATTCATCCTATATATATATATGCGAGGAGTGTTTCCTCAAGATTGTGTATTGTATTTTGGGTACTTACTCAAACATTACGCAATTTCTCTGTCAACACAATATATAAACCTAATTTTCCCCTTACGTTATAAATTTTAACTGTAGTAAACCGCCCTATTTCCCTATGTTGATAACCTGAGTAAAAGGTTTGTTTCAGACAACAAAATATTTGTTTGTATAGGGACAATAAATATCTCTGATGGCCCCAACAAAATATTTTGTTCAGTTAACAAAATTTGAAAAGAAGCGAAATTAATTTTTTTTTCATCACAAAATACACGCTTGAATTAACAAACCTTCTGTGTTGGGCCAAAAGAAATTGGGTTGTCCCCAAAATATTTAATTGAATCAACTGTATATAGGCCCATTTGTTTGGGACTCATTTGATTGCCTTGGTTTCTAAAATACAGCTCGAGAGTTTGTTTGTATTCTTTTTGTGACTACTAGGATAGTAACAGTGTTTGTTAGAGAATTTATTGATGCTTAATTATTGTAATAAAACAAATTCAACAGGTAACTAAAAAGTAAAGCTGTAAAACTTGAAATATTTTAATTGTGCATTTTATCGAGTTCTCGACGTATGTATTTAAAACAGTATTTTTTAATTTGTTAGTTGTCACTTTAGTTGAGGTTGCTAAGGCGTAGTGTTTGAATGCAAACGGTCTAGGATCGAGTCTCGGTTGGGCTTCCGAATTTTGTAATATTAACTGTTAAATGCACGTAGAGTCAAATACATCTTCAGTTGTTCCAACAAAATCTTTGTTTAGAACAATCAGATAAAACAAAATAAAAAATTTGTTCTCAGCAACAAAAGAAAACGATGAAAAACAATGAAAGCCCCTATAAAAGCAATTAATTTGGTTGCGCCAAACAAACTTAATTATATTTAACAAAACTTTTTTTCTCACTGTATCCCATTTGGTAGTATCCACGCATATCTGTATGGGAATTGCCTTTAAACTGATTTTAAGAGGTCTGTGGACCTGGAGCTGTATTCTGCATTTACGGCAGAGAAGTTCAGAGGCGCCAAGGGCGACTTTGCCACGCGCAACAANTGTGGACCTGGAGCTGTATTCTGCATTTACGGCAGAGAAGTTCAGAGGCGCCAAGGGCGACTTTACCACGCGCAACAAGTGCGCCATCGCCGCTACGTGCATGACTCTGAACTGTCCCGAAGTGTTCTCGTGCTGCGTGTACCTACGGAACTTTTAAACGGAGACCCTACCACTTTATTGATTGAAATTTTGTTGCATAGTTCAGTGCGGGATCCTATATGAATTTCGCAGGAACTCTGCCAAAATATTGAAAGCCATAAAAGTCTGCAAATGTAATTTATGGCGAGGTTAAAGAGCTTCAAAGAAGTGAGGGGCTGCGGTGGTCACTTGAAAATTCTTTGATCACGGTATGGACACCAACCATTCTGGACTCCTTTTCTTGAAGTCACAGTTACATCAAAATGTGCTACTCTTTCAAATGCAGTGAGAAAAAATCCAAAGCAGGTTACCAGGTTCATTTGCCACACATAGGCCGTTTGTCACTAGATAGCGATCAGCCACCGTGCCACATTAATCCTGTTCTAGTGCCAACTGTTGTTTGTACTTCGCACACACATCTGCACCGATTGTAAGACTCCCCACTCTCAGTAATTGCATCCTGTTGTTCCAGTTTTCCAGTTTGGCTGTAGTCGTGGCTTCACCCTTAAAACATCTACAGGTTTTGTAATATACCAGCTTGTTTGCGGCATNAAAACATCTACAGGTTTTGTAATATACCAGCTCTTTTGCGGCATCGCAAATGGAGGAAGAAAAATGGAGACGACGAGTTTTTCGACATGGTTGCTGATCGTCGAACGGGTCGGCGGTGGTGAAGGCGTCGTAGCTAGAGACGTATGGCATGGACAACAGCTGTTTCACTATAGTGGAGAGACCCGGCGCTGGATTATGGTCACCGAATGCTGCGACCCCGTTCGGCGACGTCACACTTACAGCAGATTGCAATGTTTGAAAATCTTTGTACGCTGGACCACGTCACCGAACGTCATCCTTGGTTGCCAAATATGTTGCATCTAGAGCTCTAAGGGGAGAGCGGCATGACTCCCGCTTGGAGCTAATTTCTGTGCATGTGTGAATACGGCATGCATTTTTCTAATGACCTGCCATTGGCCGAAGTTCCGTAATTTTTTTTGGGATTCCACCTGGACATTCCATTCCTGCGTCCTATGTTGCCATTAATTACAGTCAACGAAGTGTGGGCAAGGCAGTGAAAGGAGGCTGTGTGGGGGATGCCTTTATTAGCATAAAACATTCAGGTTTGACAGGCAGAGAAAGCGAGGCAGCCATAACAAAATAAGTATTTCGTAGTCACCCTCAAGGCAAAGATTGTATATACTTCATATGTTTATGAAGATTTTGTAATATTTTTAATGTATATCTTATTTTGGCAGGTTGTACCCTTGTGGACTTGTGTGTCAAAAGTTTCTTCAGAGTGCTTATGTTAAGAGCCATGCTATTTATAACTGTCGTCAGTGCGAAGGCTTTTAAATGTAATATATATAATTTGTTGTATGATATATGGGATAATTGTTATGATTACGCTGTCTTTATTTTGCCGAAATGGCTGTAGTTGCTGTAAAATATTTTCTGTGTGAAGGTAAGAATTAATACCAAAATATTTGTATACGCTTCAAGGCGACTATGAGTCGCATTACCGCTGTGCACAGTGGTATCTGGACAGGTTCATTTCCGAGGCAATTGACTTTTTCATGCCAGGTCCAGTTTGATACTCTTGCAAAATGAAAATTTTTGTAAATTTACCTGCCTAAAAATAACTATGTACCTGAAGGAAAAATGCAGTTTTTTTGTAATAAGCCAAAACAGTTTTTTTTACATGTTTTTAAAATATTGTAATTTTATGATGACCTACCCTACCAGAGAACATGCATAATTTTGCTTCAGGATGTCGAACGAGGTGGACACGTACCACACCCTGCTGGAGGACAACTTCACCTACGAGGAATATCTTTGGTACCTGCCAGTCTCCAGCAGCACTCGCGAGGCAACACTACGGAGACACATATCGCCTGCACCACCTCTCGTTCCAGCAGGCAGGCCACGTGATCGCAGTAGGTCACCACTTCGACGACGGTCACACACTGGTACCACCGATACCATAGAGGTATCACGACATGACTGCATGGACCATGCCAGTATCTCCTACCTCTTATCCCACACCGTCAACCGCGATCACCAATGACATCTAACCTTTGTCCAAAGTTGATGGCGACTTTAGGGTACAAACTTCCGTGCCCTGGAGTGAATACACACTGCGCGCGTCGTTCACTGATAAGGCTGGCCTGCTTGAACGAGGTGGCGGAGTAGAAGACCCTGTTTCGTGACGTGCATGCCAACGTTAGACTCTTCTGGGAGGAGACTGCAGCTGCAGTGCATATAAGCCGTCTTCTATTAACACCCATGAATAATATAATAACTATTTCCCACGTGATTTTAATTTCTGCTTTGCATGCCAACTGAAAAAAAAAAGAGGAAAAATTTATGAGTAAACAAAACAATATGAAAAATCGCTGAGTATATTTCACTTTAAGGAAGGGGTGTGGGGGTCATCTTAGCCACATAAAGATATTTTGCCATACTATTGCTCTGCTTTACTAGATATTAAGCTGGTGTTTTGTTAAAAATTATTTCATTATCCATAAGGCTGCATGAGACTGGCTTGATGGAAGTGGCGGTTTAAGGTTTTTCTGGACAGGGTTCGTTAGTGAATTTGTTGAATCTTAATTAGAGTAAAAAATTGCAATAAAACCAATTCAACAGGTAACTGAAAAGTAAAGCTGTAAAACTTAAAATATTTACTTGCGTATGCTGTCCAGTACTCGATATATGTATTAAAAAACAGTCTTTATTCATTTGTAGTCGTCACTTCAGCTGAGGTTGCTAGTGCGTAGTGTTCGAACGCAGGTGATCTAGGTTCGAGTCGCTGTCGGGCTTCCAACTTTTGTCTATCTGAATGCATAAATGATATTTCTTACATATCGAGTCTATGATAATAGTTTTAAACCTTGTTTTTATCCATAGGTATACCGGCCATCAGTACATTGCCAACTGTTGTTATATTTCCTGGTATTCCAGTTATTTTCCTTCTTTAGGAAGTAAGGTTTTTCGAACAATACTGTGCCTATTCGTATTTCCATAGTAATGGCAGCAAACTCTGAAGTAGTCACTTGCAGATTTTTGCCGATATATGTTACACAATTATGTTAAGTGAATCAGTCATGTTCATTGTCGTTCCTTTCTTACACAATCACAAATGCATTTTCATACTGTGGACATTACATCGAATCAACCTTAGGTTTGTGGTATTTAATGTCTTTCGTGCAATTAGCACAAAAGAATTTTCCTTATTTACTTTACATTTGTTCTTACAGACAGTTATATCCCCGTATGACACAGTGTTGCCAAATTATTTGAATGACTCTAAAATGCGAAAGTCACACCTCGCGATGACGGAGTGCTAACCGGGCTGGCTTACAAGAACACCCCTATCACTGGAGCGCAACATGGCTGCCAGTTAGCTGGAAGCGGGAAATTCAAACCAAGTTGGATAGGTTTACTTTACATTCACAATCCAAGACTATATATTCTGCCCACCAGAAATTACAGTTTGAAAAAAATAACACACTGCATTACACTACTAGGTAAACTTCTGTTTCTTCCAATTTGTCGCCTACTGGCAGGCAGCACAGCTTCACAACAGGTATCTTGACCAACCACTAGTGCTGCCTGATAGTGGCCACTTGAGTTACTCCATTGTGTCCAGTGTGCAGTGTTTGGACATGTCCAAGTTGCCACTGTAAGGATGGTAAGTTGTCTTCCTTGAGAAGGACAGGTCACCAATCTGGAGGTTTCATTCACTCTTCATCCGTTTGTCATGGGGCTGCAATGTGTGCAAATACTATCTGTGCCATCGAGCTGCTTTTTGTATTAGCTGCTAACGATATGGTCGGTTCAGCATAGTCCCCATTAGGTTAGTAGCCAGAGGTGATGTTAATGGGTTGCCAATTACAAAGTGAGATTGGTATAATGCTTTAGAGATCGTTCGGGTTTGAAGAGACTGCACACAGAGGACGAGATTTAAGAGCAGTGTCAATCTTTCAGAAGAACCTGGCAAACTTTTCGAACATAATAACAACTCCCAAAACCTTCTTCGAGTGGGATTTTGCTGACTTGATGCCCAGCTCCCACAATTCAATGACATGTGGTGCAGAAAGGGGATTGCAGTTCTAATGAATTACACGAGTAGCTGGGCGATCAGCGAAAAGCTGTGATTTGGAAGGAGTCATCAAATAATTTTGAAGCTTGTTAAAATAGTGCTGTGCCAAGTAAAACTAGTTCCTAATATAAAATTATTGACTGGCGAATCCCTCACCTGGAGGTAAACCTGAACATTGCATTTTGGAGAGCCATTGCACTCAATGAAGAAACTAGTTCAAGATGAAATTATTTTTTCACAAGGCAAATGAAAATGCACAAGTATGCCATTGATGTATGCCTATTTCGTATCTGAGAATTATTTACTTGAAATGGACCTCCATAATCAACACCTACATTTTGGAATTGACTGGCTTGCAGAACTTTACTCGATGGAAAATTCCCTATTTGTGGGTTGATGCTCGAGGTCTTAAAAATGCAACACCTGACCCACCTGTGGATTCTGGACTTGATCTCTGCCTTCTCTGCGAGTACTCAGAACTCGAATAACTGTGGCATGTGTAGCTCTATGCCCTGAATGAAGGTTTACATTGTGAAAATAATCCATGACCAGTCAGTCGAATGACTTCTTGGCCAACCGAATCTGATGCTTCATATCATGTGCCAAAATTGAACCCCGACTAACTACACACAAGACACCGTCTCCATATAGGAAGTCCCTTGCTGCAGTTCGACAGTTTATTTCAGCTGAAAGCATAACCTCTGAATATGCTTCATACACATCTTCTTTGCAGTGTTCAGTTGCTTAACAACGAGGATACCAGCTTGAAATTGTTGAGTGGGCACCCTCATTTTCGAGATGAAGCATAGGAGGTAAGCTAGTACTCTTTGGAACCTTCACCAGGAAGAAAACCAACATAGATATTACATAGATCAGAAATTTTGTGAGACATCACTGAAGTCACCTTATGTGACAATAACTCTGAGTCATCTTCCTCGGTGCTGATAATCACTGCTTGGCAGGGCCATGAAGCTGGGTCTAACTTTAGCCACAATGGGGGATGACTGAGAAATTCTTGTGGTAAAAGTTTTCTGGATTCACAGTCTGTAGGATGCAGCTCATACTGAGTTGTTTTGAAATTGTAGTCAATACTAACTCCAGCAGTTTTATGAGCAGATGTACACCAAGTAGCTATTATTGAGGAAAATAAAGTTTATAGAGGCGCACCAAGAAATTTGGCAAGGATCAGTAAGCGGTTGCCTCATCTTGAGTGAATGTCTGCAAGTATTATACAGCTTCATAGGTTTTTTTTTTTTAGATGCATTGCTAAACCCGATGAAATGGCAAATAGGCTCATGCATTGCTCATATAAGTTGAGGTATGGAATGCTCACCCAGGACATTCAACTGGATGGTGAATTGTTGCCACTCTGCAAGTACATCTGGAGTTGGGGTTTCATCCTATTTTATTCCCAGCAGTCACAGGGTTTGATGGAACAACTTTGCCAGAAGTATGATGGGGTTAACCATTCAAGTGGACCATGTGTGTGTATATATATATATATACATATATATATATATATAATGATACTATCTGACAATATGACTCTTTTGGTGCTGCCTTCCACGACGGGATGAATGTGATACAACAAATATCAGTTTGTGCGTTACACTGTAGCCCCAGAACCTTTAATGGTTAATGGGCTTTCGCAATAATTTCCTGGTGGTACCTCCAGCTTTAGAATTTTATTTGACTGTTTTCTCAGTTTGAACACTCCATACTATAGCAGACCTACCAAATCTTGTTGTAGCTAAAGTGCCTCTGGAAGTAATGAGGTGCCAGTTCACAATGTCATACACAAAAATGTCCTCGAGGACAAACTTGACTGCTGTGGGGTACTACGAGTACAATCCTTCATCTGCAGCTAGTAGTCTCGATGCACGCGTGGCTAGAAAATGTGCACAAAACATTCCATAAAGCTGCTCCTACATGATACCTAATTTCTGCTACCTTCTGTTATACCCATGGGCACAACAGAAGGCATACAATTTTCAATAGCGGAAGATAAAAAAGAATGCATCAGTTCATAACCACATGTTACCAAAAGTGCTTACACAAAATTGTAAATTACAGGCAATACAACACGCAAATGGAGTACAGTCTGCAGTTGGCAGGGGTACGATTGCAATTAAATCTTATATGTGTGTCCATTTTGGTGCTACAAAAAATTACGAAGATTGTTTTATTTTTCCTGAAGACTGCATTTATTTAAGATTCTGAGTACGAGAACTATTAATGCATGGACAATTTTAATGAGTAATGGCACTGCTTATGTATGGAAAATGAGGAATTCACTTTTATGTACAATGGACATTTAAACCAATCATTAAAAAATTAGCGAATGATTAAAATATTTGCCATAGCAAGCATAATGATCAATCTTGTACTTTCCGTAACTATACAAGTTTTCACGATTAGAAGGCCAAAAGAAGACCAAAATATCATTATACAAAAAATAAGACTTTTATGTGAGTCCATTAAAATTATTCATCCTAAACACCTCAAATTATATACTTTGAAAATCAATCGATTTGATTAGTAAACAACCACAACCAACCGATTACACTGTGCTGTTACTTGCATACTATTGATTTTAGACTAACGGATTCTATAAATAAACATTTTATAACAAGAACATAAGTTATAAACAGCAATAACATATCACATAAAATAACAAAAAAAAAAAAATTGTTATACGATAGAGATTTAAAATCTAAAACCTAATAACTTTGAAACGCAGAACCGCATATTAACCCACTGAGCTACACACACATCCTACGAACTTTTTAGTAAGAGATTATATTATAAAGGACAAAAATCCACCATTGTAATGTATTTTTAAAGTTATGTTTATTGTTTTATTATGCACGTATGAGTAATTTGAAACCTATCTCGTTATTTACGCTTAAATGAGTTTGATTTTTTACTAAAATATATTTAACAGAACCTGTAATATTTTCATAAACGGACATACACAGCTTGAGGTTGTTACTAGTGTTTCCGCCATCTTGTCTGTCGCAGCTTCGTGGATATAGCAGAATTTAAAACACGTTCTGTTACCATTCTAGGAATGCCCATGGGTACGAAAACTGTTATACTCGGAGCCAGACCCCACAGGAGGGGGCTGAATGGTAATCTGTGAACAGGAGCAGAAACGCTAACAGAAAATGGGTATGAAAACTGCTACGAAATTGGGCATTGTGTAGGGCTGGCTTAAGTGACTGTCCATAACAGAAATGTTTTGATTGGTTGGTTTGAATCTTCATTCCACAAAATGGTTTGGTGTTGTTTATTATGATGGACTTAAGATACATTATATATAAATTTATTTCTTGGATTATAGAGTGGAAAATGTTCAGAAGAAAGGTTATCAAACAGGAACTATGTAAAGTATAACAATAATATTTGCGAAATTTATNCAGAAACGCTAACAGAAAATGGGTATGAAAACTGCTACGAAATTGGGCATTGTGTAGGGCTGGCTTAAGTGACTGTGCATAACAGAAATGTTTTGATTGGTTGGTTTGAATCTTCATTCCACAAAATGGTTTGGTGTTGTTTATTATGATGGACTTAAGATACATTATATATAAATTTATTTCTTGGATTATAAAGTGGAAAATGTTCAGAAGAAAGGTTATCAAACAGGAACTATGTAAAGTATAACAATAATATTTGCGAAATTTATNGAGTGGAAAATGTTCAGAAGAAAGGTTATCAAACAGGAACTATGTAAAGTATAACAATAATATTTGCGAAATTTATAAAAAAAAAATGGAGAAATTATGTGATAATTTTTTAGGGCTCTGTTGCTTGTCACAGTGATATTCTTAGTTGTATGAAATTCACTTATTACTATTAGAGTTAAGAATGAATGGAAACTGCAATATGCCATAGTATATATGAACAGGAATAAATAACGTGCCGAGATCTATGATCCATTAGGGAACTCGGGGAGTTTGCCTCCGATTGAAGGGAAGCTACAGTCAAGTTTGGTCCATTTAGCATATTCACTAAACGAAATAAATTGATGACATTCAGACACATATTGCAGACTTATTTTCACTACATAATGCTGAGAAAAAACAAAAAAATTATTGAAATGAAAATAATGCCACACCAATATTTGTTAAAAGTAATCTTCAGTAAGACTCCCCACATTATATTCTTTGAGAAACATATCTGTAACAGATATACTACTGCATTGTTTATAGGCCAATTAAACATTGCACTATTCTTACATATCTTGAAATGAGTACAAAGAATGTTTGCAGTGTCAGAAATTATAATTTTTACAGAATATTGTGTCCGAACATTGAAAAATTTCTGGCATTTTCATCCTGGATTTTGTACTAAATAAAACATCATTTGTTAGTGATTACAAATTGATCATGTCTACATTTAATCACTATAAAATATGGCAGAGATCTCTACTATAAAGTAATCCGGAGATCATCACGGTGAATTTCAATAAAATATTTTGAAGCTACCACAATTTATTTTTTTCAGTGCACGAAAGAAGAAGTAAGCGAACTCTGACACTATAGTACTGTTATGGTTGCCTTACTGCATCATATAATTGTCTTTGTATCAAGATTTCGTTGTTCAGACACAGTAAATAGTTTCAGGTTTTTACAACGAAAGAATAAATTTCGTTCAACTATTTCTGTGCTGTCGTCCAGTATTTCAGGTAGAGATATACAAACTTTTTTTTCGTGTCATTACTGCTTGTAAAATTGGCAGGTGGCAGGCTCGGTAGCTGCCAATGTCACTGTCGAATTTGCGCCACCGTGGACGCGCGGCACGATGTAGCGACGGTTATTAGCATCCATCAATCAGTACGAGGGCAGAATGGAGGGTGGACAACAAGGGAGGGAGGGGGCATGCAGAGCTGTCGTCACTCCGACAACACGCTACACGATGTGCGGCAAGAGGGGGGGAGGGGAGGTTTGGCAGATCGTGAATCAGGGCGAGTGATTAGGACGGGGGACACGCATGTTCGTCCTGTACGCCGGCGGCGGGCGTATTGATTATGTTTTCATAGTGCGCCCGAACCACACTGCTCCCTCTACTAACTGCCAGAGCTGGGTACGCCAGCGCACAGCTTGCCTGTGCCCACGGGGGGAAAGCCTGACAAAGGGGGGAGAAGCAGGGGTGATTGAGTGGCGTCCGACCGCGGGTTCATTAACTGGCCGCTGCAACAATCCGTCACTGTTCGTCCTCACACAGTGGGAAGGGGACGGCCCATTTCAATATTCAACGCCTCCGAGGACACATCTTCGTTGCCAGAAGACTTCTTTTCCTAACTGATTTTTTTATGTGCAAAAAATGGGTTAATATATCATTCTAAGAGGTGGTGGCACATCGCGAACCCCGACACCCCACACAGAAAAATAAAAATTTGGTTGAGCGCACAGAATATTTTGATGATATAGGCCTACATCTTGCCAAATATTATTTTGAGCCTAACACAACATTATTTGCCACCACTCAACTCATGTGGCGACCAAAAATTTATATGTTGTGACTTAAACAAAATTGGCAATGTGGCTTCCCTAAAAAATATTTTTCCGTTTGCGAAGTTTTACAAAAATTTCTTCTACTTCAGTCTTAATATTTTTATAATATTGACATAGCTAAAGAGGAAATTATAGAGCTCATGTTTACTGACATAAGTTACAAAAACTTTTCACNTTTTATAATATTGACATAGCTAAAGAGGAAATTATAGAGCTCATGTTTACTGAC
Source organism: Clitarchus hookeri (assembly GCA_002778355.1). Taxonomy (NCBI): domain Eukaryota; kingdom Metazoa; phylum Arthropoda; class Insecta; order Phasmatodea; family Phasmatidae; genus Clitarchus; species Clitarchus hookeri. Next base: position 91,658 of record NQII01003652.1, on the reverse strand, counting down.
ATAAGTTACAAAAACTTTTCACTGTTTATCACCTCTAGGAATTTGTTATTTTGTCCCCAGTCATCTCATAAAATTTGTCAGCTGTTATCCTGAAACAAACCCTCTTGTATTGCAAATATTCTAATTTTTTTTCCCGATTTTTTTTTGCATTTAGCATATACCAAGTTCAGCATTATAGCTCCAGGCTGTAGAGCATATTTTTTTATACCTTAGAGCATAATGTACTAATACAAATGTGTAAAGATTAGTTCTANCCTCCAGGCTGTAGAGCATATTTTTTTATACCTTAGAGCATAATGTACTAATACAAATGTGTAAAGATTAGTTCTAGTACTCAAGCTATTTAAGTTACAATTTAATTATATTAGAATATAGTGAAAAGTCTACGTTACATAACTAAATTTTAAAATAAAAGTTACATAAAAGAATTATTTACAAGGACAGATCCACAAATCACGTTTTATGAATGATAATATATTATAGTGATACAATTGAAACAATCATAACTGCTTGAATCAGAAGACTAAGATAGAAACCACAGTTATACAGATAACAAATTGTGCACATTAGTCATGTTCGTGTACATAAAATTCCTTCAGATTATAAAATCAATTTGCTAACATCTAAAAAATCATGTGAAACTTTGAATAATTTAAATTTTGAATCACATAGTTTTTTCAGCTACATACATGTATTGAAAAGTGTATTGTAAAAACGTTTGAACACCTCTATGGTAAATAATTGTGTCATTAATTGGCAGATGTATGTTATCCATAATTGAGGTAGGTATATTGAGTGTATGCCACGGTTTCTGTCAAACTGATGTATGTTTTGAACATCAAAATTAAATATTTATGTGTGTATACACACACACACACACACACACACACACACACACACACAGAGTTATCTTAAATTCGAGGTACAAACTTTTTGAAACAGTTCGTTCTGGAGTGAGTGTGATTTGGGTGGCTCTTGACAGCGAGGTCTTGAGAGTCGATGTGGGTGTAGTGAGGTGAGTAGGAGCAGCGCGAATGAAAGGGTGGGGGAAACGAGAGATCCCTAAGAAAACCCGCTGACCAGCGGCATCGTCCGGCACGATTCCCACTTGCAAAAATTCGCTTTGGAAAATGAATTAGAAAATATAGAAACGACTTGCACCCAACAACACTATTGTTTAGGGAGAATCACCCTTTGAAAACTGGAAATTAAAAGCATATATTTGCAAAATGTTGACCACGGGAAGCTTATCCCTAGTCCGGCCCTGCTTCCGCCGGACGTCGTGATGCTGAAGGCCTGGTGGGAGGGAGACTTGCTGACCAGTGAGGAGGATAGGTCGTAGGGACAAGCCGTATCGTCCGTAAGCTGGGAAACCCTTCTCTCTCTGCTCTCTCCACTTGCCACGCTATGGTCCGCCTTGAGAGGTTGAAGGCATCTGATCTGTGATGTGTCGAAGCTATTGCCAGCTCTGGTATTTGAGAGAAGGATGGAGCAGCTCCCGGAAAGGGGTTGGTGATGCGTCTCTTATATCCTCTCCTAGCTTACAGCCGGTATTACACGTACCTGCAGCCGTACTTGCAGTTTGCGTACTTAGCGTTTGGCACCTTTGACGGGTGCGCAGTGTGTGATTTGTAGTAAATATGAACCCCATTCGTATAAATGCTACCAGTTAGTAACTTGCGTAGGCCTACGGAAAAAACTAGCTAGCACATCTTATTATTGCTATATAACTGTTCGCCTTTTACATAAATTGATTACATACTAGTATAATTTCATTAATTTTTTTGAAGATGCTTTAAATTCACTAAGAGTACGAGTGTGTTATGTTTAATTTTGACGAAAATTGCTAACCGGTTGCAAAATGTAGTTTTTTCGTAACGTACCAAGTTATCATCCTCACGTAACATTTAGTGATAAAAAAATTAGTGTCCAACGGAGTTTCAAACTCACTCCAAAAGTTATGATTGGACAACGGATGCCGTTACTATACTTGAACACTGTAATACCAGTTAACACAGTCAGTGTGCTCTTTATATGCACCAGATAGGTGAACGGCTTATATTAATGTATTCATAGAATAGGTGTAATGTTTTAAGTGTTTAGAATGGTTTTAAACAGTAATTAAAAGTTTTCATCGCCAATATTATTCGTCTTTGTCGTATTTTAAACATATTTGAAAGAGTTTCGACCTTACGGAGGCGCTTTTTTCGGTTTCTTCACCAACTCGTTTCAAGTTGGGGAGCGCCCTACACTCTGAAATGCGATGTGATTGGTCAGGTACGAAACCTGGCATGGAACCTGCCACGAAAAATAGGACGTTTCCTATCACCAAACCCGGTACGAAATCAGGCTGTACAAGTCGGAAAATGCCATGACGGGTGCCATACTAGCCCGTATGACGGCCGCTAGGGCGGGCCTTGCACAGGCTTCTACGGTATTTGGTAGCGTGTAATATCGCCTTAAGGCCCCCCGCCTACCTGGCGCTTAAACCGCGTTGCAGAGTTGTCGCTACTCGGCCACCTTTGTTATACAGAGGGTGGCCAGTAGTTCATAATAGTTAAATTATATTGGTGCAGACTAAGGGCACCTAAGGATGTTGCTTTAGGGGTNGATAGGTCGTAGGGACAAGCCGTATCGTCCGTAAGCTGGGAAACCCTTCTCTCTCTGCTCTCTCCACTTGCCACGCAATGGTCCGCCTTGAGAGGTCGAAGGCATCTGATCTGTGATGTGTCGAAGCTATTGCCAGCTCTGGTATTTGAGAGAAGGATGGAGCAGCTCCCGGAAAGGGGTTGGTGATGCGTCTCTTATATCCTCTCCTAGCTTACAGCCGGTATTACACGTACCTGCAGCCGTACTTGCAGTTTGCGTATTTAGCGTTCGGCACCTTTGACGGGTGCGCAGTGTGTGATTTGTAGTAAATATGAACCCCATTCGTATAAATGCTACCAGTTAGTAACTTGCGTAGGCCTATGAAAAAACTAGCTAGTACATATTAATATTGCTATATTACTGTTCGCCTTTTACATAAATTGATTACATACTAGTATAATTTCATTAATTTTTTTGAAGATGATTGAAAGTCACTAAGAGTACGAGTGTGTTATTTTTAATTTTGACAACAATTGCTAACCGGTTGCAAAATATAGTTTTTTCGTTGCGTACCAAGTTATCATCCTCACGTAACATTTAGTGATAAAAAAATTAGTGTCCGACGGAGTTTCGAACTCACTCCAAAATATATATTTTGATAACGGATCCCAGTATTCTACTCGAACACTCTACTACCAGTTAACACAGTCGGTGTGCAGTTTATATACACTAGATAAGTGAACCGCTTATATTAATGTATTCATAGAATAGGTATAATGTTTTAAGTGTTTAGAACGGTTTTAAACAGTAACGGAAAGGTTTCATCGCCAATATTATTCGTCGTTGTCGTATTTTAAATCTATTTGAAAGAGTTTCAACCTCACTGATGTATAATAAAGATGGACGCGCTTTTTTCTGTTTCTTCACCAACTCGTTTCAAGTTGGGGAGCGCCCTACACTCTGAAACGCGATGTGATTGGTCAGGTACGAAACCTGGCATGGAACCTGCCACGAAAAATAGGACGTTTCCTATCACCAAACCCGGTACGAAATCAGGCTGTACAAGTCGGAAAATGCCATGACGGGTGCCATACTAGCCCGTATGACGGCCGCTAGGGCGGGCCTTGCACAGGCTTCTACGGTATTTGGTAGCGTGTAATATCGCCTTAAGGCCCCCCGCCTACCTGGCGCTTAAACCGCGTTGCAGAGTGTTTGAAATACGCGTGTTTCAACGGAACTATTAAGCTTGCGTTGAATGAACCGACAGACGAAAAACATGCATTCACCTCAGACGAGAGCTGTTGAGTACTTTCAAGACGCCACGTACATTAAAAACACCATCTTAGAGTACTCCAAAATGGCTAAAAACGGCATCACCAAAGCGTTTTATCTCAAAATATACGCGTTAGATACATACAAAACTACTCAAGGGCCCTGCATTGAGCATCCGTACAGACTTTCAACCAATAAAATTATAGGGTCACCGCTGAAAGTTTCATAAGTACACGCAGAGCGACAACACTGCACGCCAGTTCAGAGCCTTGCGCTTAGTGACGATGACTCACTTGATGCGAGTGGCAATTTCGCCCTTACAGCTCCTGCGCTTTTCGGCCTTGAACGCGTTAGTTAGGCAGGAGCTTTAAGGGAACCCAGTAACTCCGTATGATACCGCCGGGTAACCTTGAAGAATTTGTGATAGCAAACGTGGGAATCTACCAGGCGTTCCATATGCCATGTTTTACTAAAGCCTTCCTGGCCAAACTCGAATCACTGGCAGTCGTGATGGTGGTGTCAGGTGGTGGGCCGATAGGCTCCTTCACGGCCAGACCTGGGGGCCCAAGGCGAGAGTTTCAACGTGAAGAAGTTGTAATGACATGGCGATGGACGAGACTGGGGGCTGAAGACCGAGGGCTCCAGTCCAAAGAGCCGAGAAAACCTGAATGTGCCGTGAAAAGGAAGGAGTAGCACCGGCCGACTTCCGGATCCCGACAGAGTTTCTCTCAGTTGGCGGATCCCTCGAAATGTTGATGCCTGGCGCATGGGCTTGCAAGTCGAGCTTAACAGTTTATGCCCAGCGGGGTAGTAGGTGGTATGGCATATACTGGCTAAGAGAGGTTAAGCGGCGACAATTTATTTATTTATATCCACGAGTCCGGTGCCAGTGCATAAAGAGTGGAGTTTACTACCACGGAAATGCTGATGAATTTCCACCGATTTACAAAGAGCTTAAAAGAAAAAAGATCCAACCACTGCCCGTCGCACAGAAATAACAAGATCTCAGATCTATTTGACTTTCTTGATCTTTCACGCATGTTGTAAAGGACGACAAACTTGTTAGAGTAATTAGAAACTTATTTTATCAGAAACAAACTTTTGTAGTAACTATTGGTGGAAATGATTTTATAAATATTTTATAGTAATTTTTTATTTAATAAAGCACTTTATAAATCAACCGGAAAAAATCTTCTTGCCTCGAACTGCATATATTGAATTTTAATGAACCAAGCTGAGTGGCATGCACCCAGTTAAGTTCGAAGTAAGAAAATTCGTTAATTATCTTAACGACTTATTAAAAGTGTGACGCGTAAATTTGTAGACAGTTATTTTATTGAATTATTTTCGGTTACGCTTACGCACGTAAGAATAAGAAGAAGCTATCTGTTAAAGTATTTATCGTCCTTAGAGTTTTAGAGTTACTGGAATTAAGCATATTTTAAGTAATTTGGGGCTATGGCAAAGTTAATTTTACTAATAGCTGAATGATACCAAACAGGGAGAAAAGTATATGGCAGGCAGGGCTTTATAAAATGATCAGCATGTGTTCAAATAAATTATTTTTGTTATCAAAATGATTACGTAAACGTTTTTGCCTGTAAAATCGATGACGTATTAATAATAGGCATTTTGCGTTTTTTAAAATTCGAATCTCAAAAACTACAAAATACTATTTATAAATAGCCATCAATTTATTTTCACCTATTTTAGATGTTATATACGCGTACAACTGGAGTTAATGCAATAAACGAATGCGTGTCACACTGAAATAACTGATTAGTAATAAAATTTCCGAAACATTGGTACGTAACGCGTATTCTTATTCTTTAACTTCGTACTGTTAGGTAACAATTAAACGTCATTATTTTTTATTATAATGGTATATAATGTCTTAACATTATTAAAAGCTTTTCACGGCAAAGAGCACTTTTGAGGCCTTAGTTACATTTTTATTTCAGCCATTTTTTATCATTTAATTACTTTTTTAAATAAATACTGCCATGTAACTAATAAACACAGTGTGCAGATTCTACCTTACTTAAGTAATAAGCACAGCGTGTAGATTCCACCTTACTTAAGTAATAAACACAGCGTGTAGATTCTACCTTACTTAAGTAATAAGCACAGTGTGTAGATTCCACCTTACTTAAATAATAAACACATTGTGCAGATTTCACCTTACTTAAGTAATAAACAGTGTGTAGATTCCACCTTACTTAAGTAATAAACACAGCGTGTAGATTCTACCTTACTTAAGTAATAAGCACAGCGTGTAGATTCCACCTTACTCGGAAGTTATAGTCTAAGGCTAAAATAAAATAGATTTATAGACTGTTATTACAAATGAGAGGGCTTTCAAAAGTGCTCACTTTACCGCGAATAGACTATATCAATCCACGCTGTTCACTTTAACAACTCCTAGGTTTTAATTTTTAAATAATTATTTTGCGATTATGTGGAATTAGCTAAGTCGTGGAAATGGAAACATCGCATACTGCCATGTTGTTCAAATTATAAACTTCCAAAAATTTTTAATGCATTTTCAAAATAAAATGTGAACCAAATTAATTGGCATATTACCTCATTTACTAGCGAACAACCTATGGGTACGACCACTATTAAAATATTTTTTTTTTAATGTAGGTGTTTATCGTGCAAAAACGATTATCGTGCCATAACGAAATTTGCAACGGGAGCAAAAGTATCACAGGGAGAGGCCCAAGGATTGTTTTTCCCACTACACACTGTCTATCACATATTTACAGTTAATTTGAAAATGCTGGTCCTATGCTCTATTCTTTTTCAACTTCATTGCGAAGAAAGATAAGTAAATGTATTGGGGGGAAAACCGACCATATTGTTGCTGAAAGACAAACGCAGCCCTTATGTTCTGTTATCAAACAGCATCAAAAAATCATTAATCATCACGGCTTCTGGCCCTCCGGTGACGTGTCATAAAACGTTATTTTATGGAGTAATAAATCATGCCTGCCGTCGAGATCGCTTGGTTGAAGAGAAAAGTCACGCGATGACTAGCTTTTCTCCTGCAAGCAATTTTCGTGATGGATGTGGTGCGTTTGTTTGATCTTTCCACCTCACTATACCTTGATCAAAATATCATTGCCCACAGTTGAGGACGCCCCTGCGAGAGCTGAGGACGCCCTGCAAGCAGTACGCATGCTGCTATCTAGCGGAATCGAGATGAGTTGCTTGCGCTCTGCCATCTGGCGTACGTGTACGGAACTACGAGAATCAGTTTCTCGCCCGGAAGCGCACTTCAGGCGTGATCGATATCAAGATCATTGATCACCCCACCCAGTAAGTGTTGGGAGAGGCAAAGTGTTGCTAGGGTCAGCGTCACCACGTCTAGCAGACGGCCGGAATTGTGATAAATATATGCATAAATAGCCCACGTGTTAAGCAAGCAATATAATATGCGTTGTTAGTTTTGTTTTCAGTAGCTTTGTTGGGTTTTATTCTGTGCGTAGTTTATCGGTATGAAATAAAAATTGAAAGGGAGAAAAGGCCAAAATGCGTGTATTCGTGGCACTAGATCGAAGATGATGTCACGAGAAACGATTGTATCGCAAATAATTCATTATCACAAAAACATATTTTTTTAAATAANAGATCGAAGATGATGTCACGAGAAACGATTGTATCGCAAATAATTCATTATCACAAAAACATATTTTTTTAAATAAATAATTTTTTACTTTGCTACACTGAAATGATTAGAAAATTCACGTAGCATAATTTGCTCATCTATGATATGCTGACGAGAAACTATAAGCATGATAATGCCTCTGTCTTCAAATATATTCCGAAAATCAGCTGCATTAATAATGCTAAAACAAATTTTACCAGACAAATCAATACTTATTAAATTTTTTCTTAGTATAATTTTTGTTTAAAACAAGTTTTTTGTTGTTGCTTGTNTTGTTTAAAACAAGTTTTTTGTTGTTGCTTGTTGTACGTGTCTGGTATAAGCAAAGAATTTTTGATCGTACAGTCCCCATAAAGAATTTCACTTAAATTGAAATTGTGCCCATGTACAACAAAAAGACAATAATAAATATCAATTATCGTATCAACAAAATGCACGAGTCCTTGGCACACAGAAATCACATAAAAGCCACAAATATTACAAACGAACCAGGGGCTCAAAATAATGAACAACATAATGAAAGCCAAAAACCCTGCAATCAGCAACAACATAAGAATATAAACAGGAAGCGTTAATAAATATAAAGACTGCGTGTCGTACATGTGGACAGAGAGAGAGAGAGAGAGAGAGAGAGAGAGAGAGAGAAAATTAAAAACAAAACAATCTAGTATACCAAAATAGTCCCAGAGGAAAATTGAGTAACATCAAATAATAACGCCAGACTTGTGATTTTGCATTACTAAAAATTTTGTTTATGTTTATTTCTTTCTCTTTTGATCAAGTTATAACAAAATATAAAACTGAATGACAGTTCTTTAACAAATGATGGACGAACAGAAAATTTATCAACAAATAGATAAATCCTGTAAAACTGGAATGCATCAATAACATAAGTACTTCCAAAGTCTTTCTTTTAAACAAAAATTATAGTGAAACTTCTCGGAAATGTAACATTATCAACTGCACTTCAAATGCAAATCATATTACTTTATGTTAGAAAGATATTCTTGTAGATGTCCACAAAACTAGATACACAACAAATAAAGAGCAGAAAAAATATTTATAGTAACTTCATATTATTATTATTAAGTAAAACTAAGCTTATGGCCTCTGGGATGCACCCCTAACATCTAAAACTGCTAATTCATGTTAAATTAAATATAACATTACTAACAACAAATTCAACAGACATTGCAAAAACTGTCGAAAATCGCCCAGTCACATGTTCGTGAAAATAGTTAAAAAAAAATTTTTTATTTTTTATTCACTTAGCTTGAGCTCTGCGAACACTTTTGCGAAAACAGAACTGCCTTTGGAGACAAGGACTAGCTCTGAGAGCCGATGAAAAGCCCAACAGCTACGGCAGTTGTGAGGTTATGGCAGGACTTCGCCGCAAACACAGAACTTGGCAGAATATTCAGTGACCAGGATTACTTGAATTACGTGGACCCTTTCAACAACAGAGAGTGCAAAAAATAACGAGTTAAATTATTAAGTAATTTAAAAAAAGGGGAGAAAAGAGTTATTTGAAAACTATACTCAACAACGAGGGAAAAACATAAATGGAGAAATTCTGGTAGTTGGCAGCACTTAAATAAATCTCAATGCTACGGCATTATTAGCACTAAAGGACTACATTATGGTAAGACTAGCAGTTCACATAAGAACTAAGTTTCAAAGAACACACAGAAGGGAACACAGCGGCCACGTGCCATCTTGCTCCCATGCCGAATCAGAAGTGCCGGAAACAAAACTGTGAAGCAGGTAGTAAAGTCAAACAAAAGAGCAACGAAAATATTAAAATGTATCCGTTAAATCCAAAAGTGGCGAATTGCGCTCAAGCGCACAGTGGCGGGGAAACACAACACGTGATCTAAGGAGTTTTTATTTTATGCGAAATCACGTGCCAAGCGGCAGGGCTACGCCGAGAAAATGTGCAAGAACTCCAGCTGCAGGGAAGTGAGTGGAAGAATTTGCAACGCAGCATTGCATATCCGGTTGGTAGAGAAACAATCTCTCGTGAAACACGGATATGCAAGCGTGACGGGATTAAAAACGATGCTTTCAAAGTACAGATAAAAAATAGTTATATCATAACACCGGACAAATAAACATTATTAAATAAATTGTAGGTGCTCAAACATANGTGCAGATAAAAAATAGTTATATCATAACACCGGACAAATAAACATTATTAAATAAATTGTAGGTGCTCAAACATAAAATAAAATAATTAATAATATCAAAAATAATAAACACTAAAGGTAATAAGACAATTAAATATTTCTCGCAATCGTTTTTACTGAATTAAGATACTGAAATTAAGTTTCAAAAATATTAAAAATAGTTCACTAGCAGTGACACAACAGTAGACATATTTGTGACGTACTTTAAAACGGCAGAAAACACACATAACTTTTAAACACTTCAACACTCGACATCTATGACAAAATTATGTTTTGTANCTTTAAAACGGCAGAAAACACACATAACTTTTAAACACTTCAACACTCGACATCTATGACAAAATTATGTTTTGTATTAAGGGAGCGTTCAAGTATTACGTAACGCAGTTTTTGAAGATTTTTGACCCCCCCTCCCCCCCTGTAACGCGCCGNACGTAATACTTGAACGCTCCCTAAAAATCATAACTTTTCTACTCCTTCGTACACAGACGCACGTTAGGCCTAATTTGGCTCTTCGTTTTTCACATTTTGTCAAACTACCACGGCGACGATTATAATTAAAACAGAGAATGGCACTGAAGTACGTGGATCATGGTACGTTGAATAAAATACGTTTTGTATAGGCAAGTTTGTCTTATTAGTTATGCGCGAGTACAGTAGCTTAGTGGAAGTTTCTGTCACTTTCTGTGTATGAAAGCGATGATGTTCATGACGATACTGCACCATTTTCTGCTTCCCGGCACTGTTCTTTCCTGAGCTCTCATAGATTGGTTAGAGTCAAGTACTATTTAGGCGAGTGTTTTATATCGGGAAAATGAGCAATAGGCATATAGCCTCGAATTCATTTTCCAGGTAAAATTGTTTTTCCCCGCCGCTGCACACGTGGACGGTAAAGCCGATTCCGTGGGTTCAAAAATCCGCTGCTAGATGTCAGCCACTTTGCTTTGCATCTCCTGTAATAAATACGAAGCAGTGAAAACACCCAAGAGCGTGTGTTTCGTGAAGTCGCGTGCTTTTACCTCACCACAAACGTGATAGCTCGATGTTTTATCATGACGGCTCCAGCAACGCGTAATCATTCATACTGCCGATCGTGTCTTTGATAGCAGCGTTGGGAATATCTGCATTCGCATTTAGCCACTAGTGTGTTTTTCATACCTAATTTTTTTTTCTCAACTTAACAACAGTGTTTTGTGATAGTTTAAGAACTACAAAAATAAGGGAAAATGGCGTGGAAATGGTATTTCACTGATTTATTTTTGGTGAGCCAAAATACGTTACAATCTCTGTTTTGGACAACATTTCCCCTAGTGTGTACGTATACATAGAGCAAAGATTTTGCTAAGGCGTAGATTCAAAGGCAGGGAGAGGTCGAAACACATTCACAGTTAATTATTTAAACTAAATGCAGGGTAAGTATAAAAGAGTACCCCAACTTTGAAGATCTATAATTTCAAAACCAAACAACCTACCACGTAGATTTATCAATCAAGTGAACCGTGGAACCGTGAAGTTTGTTTACCATACATTCATAAATGTTCAATGTGACCACCATGAGCGGCCCGAACGACATACACGCGATAATCAAACTCGTTATAGACCTTCAAAGTTGGAGTATTCTTTTATACTCATCCTGTATTTTAATAAATATTTTAATTTATTAGTAGTATGATTATCTTCATTTTGGGACAACGGAATCTGGGATCGGAGATCGGAGCTGTTCATGCTCTGCCATTCCGGTCCCCCGGCAACCATTTTCCTCCAAAAATTTCCATTTGTTCCTTCAAAATCGATTAAATTTCACACTAAATTTCCCTTCTTCCCCTCAAAATTGTAGTTTTGACGTGACAACGTCTTATAATTCGATAGAGCCGGCTGCACGCACGAAAAAACATGACTCGTGCGGCGTTACCTCGCTCTGAGGCGTTCCATGTAAGGCTTGAAGTGCAAGCGAGAGCGCGGAACGAGCGAAAAAACATTCATCAAATTCATGAAAGACATGTTTAATGTCGATTGTGCATCAGACGTTAATAACTCAACAACACTAGGAGGCACCACCATCGATTTGACTTTTTCAAGACACATTAAACTCGAAACACTCCCTTTCATTTCCTACTTTTCCTATCATCGTCCTATTCTCAACAGAATAACACAGATTGTAAGAAATTAAATATTACACATGTTTAAAAGTTGTAAAACAATTGCTCAACGCACATTTATACTTGTAAAAACTATTAAATTGAAAAAAAAAAATTGACATAATTGTATTTATGCGTACAAATAAATCTCACTTGATCAATTTCATTGTGATTTCCAATTACCTCCTTCTCTATATACATACAAATCTATTAAACAAATGAAATTAAAATTTTCTTTTGAAAAATGCTACCATTCCATCAGTATTTTCTTAAGACGTTGTCACGTTCAACTATCGTCAGTAAACCGACTTTACAGACAACCAATTTTTTTTCCTTTAAAAAAGGACCGATCCCCCAAGCTACAAAAATGATCCCCCGAAAGGCAATTTTCAGTCCATCGGACAGATTTGAGGGGAACGTTGTCGAGGGCAGAGCAGTGGCAGCCATGTTGTTTTTATAGGCATAGGGTATGCCAAATCGGTACATGGGGTGCAGGGTCCGTAGTCAGACCTAACCATCAGCTATGTTGGTTCTGTCAGCCATCTTGTTTGTCATATTTGATCCAGATGACCATGATCTTTGACCTTGAACCCGGCGACCTTTGACGTTGATACCAAAAATTTGTTAACAATTCCAAAAAATTCATAAGAATTTATAACATATAAAAAAATTGGAAATTATTTTATTAAAATTATTTTTAAAAAACTTACATTTTCTGAGGGCTCCCACAGAACCATGTCAAGCAGACGACTGCCCCCTCCAATCAATCACATTGTATTAATATTCCCCTCCCCATCCCACTCACCTTTGGTCATTATGACGAATGCACTCCAACTACCATATTTGTTTTTTCGTTTATCGTTTGTTTGCATTTTCAACACCTAGGTGGCACTGATGACTTCGACCAACATGCTATATCTGGACGACCTTCACTTTGAAATCACATATGTGACCTTCATCTCGTGCCCATGACCATGGTTAAACCTTGCACCCCAAAAAAAATTCTAAATTTTTTTACAAAATCCAAAAAATTCCCAAAAAGATAAAAAATAAATAAAAATTAAAGATGTGCTTTTTATAAATATTTTGTTCAAAATCGCAATATTTCGATCAATCAGCACCGAAATAAGCACCACAATCCACACGCCAATCCACACAACAACCCACACCAATCCACACATCAATCTACACCAATCCACACCAATACTTTGCAATCCGCTCCACAATCGCTCCACAATCGCTTCTTAATCGCTCCACATGCTCAACACGCTCCAAATTCTCCACAATCCACTTCACAATACGTTCCATATGCTCCCATGCTCCACAATCGCTTCACTAGCTCCAAATACTCCACAATTGCACCACAATCCGCTCCACATGCACCAAAATCAATCAACCAGCTCCACAATCCCTCCACATGCTCCACAATCCCAATCCATGAATCAATTCCAATCCTTCGATCAATCCCAATCCACACCAATCCACACCTTTCTGCTCCACAATACGCTCAACAATCGCTCCACGCGCTCCTCAATCTGCTCCACAATCCGCTCCACAATCCCAATTCTTGGATCAATCCCGATCCTTGGAAAAATCCCAATCATTTTATCAATCCCAATCCTGGATAAATACCAATTCTTGGATCAATCCAAATCCTTCAACAAATCGCAATTATTCTATCAATCTCAATCATTCAATCAATCTCAGTCCTTCGATCGATCCTTTGATCAATCATTCGGTTTGTCCCCCACACATTAGTATATATAAATTACATTCGTTCGCCAACCTGTCTCAAATTTGTACTTGTTGACAGAATTTATGTTTTGTATGCAGTCAACTATTCATGCATTTCTATACCAAAGTTTTATTATAATTCTGTATGCAGATCTTTCCGTTAATAACCGAGTGATCATAGCATCACTTTAAAGTTGTGACGGATAGAAGGATACGACACACAAAAAAAAAAAAGGAAAACAAATTATTTTATAAGAATAATTTATTATTATTTTGTAAATACAATTTTAGAAGAAAGCAATTCATCACATCATGCGATATATCCCCGATCATTCAGTTTACTAATGATTGAAGATATCTCGTTAATGTGCGTGAGATCCCCCGCGTTTTTGAAGTCTAGTTTTATCTGAGTCTATCAACAAGTTAATTTGGGTCTTCTGGAAATAGGTAGTCAGTATTCTCAGTGTCTTCTACATTCTTCATGTCGCATGTTGTAGAGAATTTGTAGGAGGGGTGTGTCAGTGTATCGAGAAAAATCGCCATCACTGTTTTCAGTACTATCACTGTCTTCGTGTTAATTTTCATCAATGCTCTCTTCACTGTCATCTTCAACTTGTTTTTTATTCTATATTAAATTTGCTTTTCTTTGTAGCAGGAGTTGTTTGCTCATCAGTATTTAGAGCCGACGACCCTTTATTTCGAATTTTGTTGACGACTTTACGCGAAAGTATTGCAAGTGTACATTCCACACAAACCGACTCTACTGCACTCAGCCCGTCTTTAGCATTAACTGACATATCATAATCGCCTGTCGAATAGGTACCCATCGATGCAGCAATATGTATTGCCGGTAACACTTACTGACTCCCAGTATACGAATCCTTGCAGATCTCTGTATGTTCTTTCAATTTATCGCTTTGCACAAACTGCATGGGACCAATGTCGTAATGCTTCATCGCGCGAAAATGACTCTTCGTACATGCCGTTCTCTCATACCGACGAGCATTTTGACCATAGGCGAAAACTCTTATCACAGAATTGGTACTGCGACAACCAGAGAGCAATGTCGCAGATCGCGGCTGCAAGATCGTTGAGGTCAAAGGCAGGCATTCGTATTCGCAATTCATCTTCGTGGTATGAAGAGAGAGAGAGAGAGAGAGAGAGAGAGAGCTTCCAAATAGATGTTGATATCACGGTGTCAGAACGTCAACTGTAATTTTTTTCTATATAAATTCGGTTCTTTTTACAGTGAAGAGCCTAGCTTGTGCCTACAAAAGAACTTCCACTATAAAATTAATATTAAAAATAATATGTGAGTATTTTGAGAAAACCCACATACTCGTTCGTCCCAGAAGTAAACACGCAGAAACTTACATTTACATAAAAATATAAATACAAAATATTTTTATTTATTTTATACACAATTTTATAGGTATAGGTGTATAAATATGTTAGTAAAATTATTTTTAGTTATTTTTATATATAATTATGTATATATAAATATGGGAATATAATATTATTTAATTTTTTAAATGTATATATACATATGCCTACAAGCATATCTAAACACTTACTTGTCACGTTGTCCCTTTGGCGTTATATTCTAGACTTGGTTAAGCTTTTTTTTTTTTGCATGGGCGGTGGAACATTCTGTTAGTAGAACTTTAGCCGAGCTCCAGAAAAGTTGGCGGTAACCGTTAACGGACTATGCCAGGCAGTTGTTGAGAGATAGGAAGTGACCAATTACGAACATCTGAATGGACCTGGGATACATCGCAACGTAGACCACAATACAGTCGGCGTTGAGCCAGAGTAGACGCGCACGCGCTCCAGTTCACATTGTATACCCGCTGCCATATGAACTTACCCACGGACCGTCTGCGCGCGGCGAACCCTTTTTTTTTATAATGTCGTGGCTTGCCCGACATCCCACGTGTTTTCTCTTNCGCGGCGCTGTCATAAGGGAGGAGGGAAAGCAACAGGCTCTTCCTCTCCTTTCTACATTTGAAGTTGTTCACTTGCGAAATCACAAGTTGTAGGACGTAATAGCCTTCCCATCTCTCTTCCCTCTTCTCCCTTGGCATTGTTGCCTTCTCGCCGTTGTTTGAGGCCCCGGTCTCGCTGTTAGGAGCGTACGGCGAACAGAAGGAGGACGGAGGCATATTTAAATCACCGCCATCGCTCTTATGCATCCCTTGGTTGCGGCTCAGGGGGGGGATTCGCAATGAATGAAGGCGCAGATGTTGCGACGAGACAACCTTCGGAATTGTCTCCGCTGCGAAGTAGCGTCTTGAAAACGAGAACCGGTCATATCGCTTGAAAATTATCATCTTCGCTGCTCCGACATATTAAAATATATTCGGTGTAGATCAGAGGCGGTTCCAGGGCGAGGCTTGAGCTCCTTCCTGGAAGCTTGATTGTACACTGGATAAAACGAGATTATTCTTGAAACCAAGTTCTGTCTAAATCTGAATCAATGAGAAGCTCACTGTTTAAATAAGTTAAAAGCATCTAATTGATTCAACAATCACTTCAGCCAATTTAACTGATGAATTAGTAAAAATTAACAGTTTTCCTTCACTTATTGATTCAGTGACTTTTCCGCTGATTCATCAACCATTTCATTCGCGACAATTCAGTGATCTGATTTGCCTAAGTTAAACAAGGCGTATGAAATGAATAACAACGCATAAACAAATAAAACCCATAAAAAATATTTTTTTTTCAAACGTGAGATTTGTCTTTTATAATAGGCCTACCAATTTACGAGCCAAAATGAACATTCAGCCTTTCATTTCGTTTATAGGTCTTTCATTTCGTTTTTACGTAATCGTCATTTCGTTCGGTTTGAAGGTTTACTGCATTAAATGTAGTGAAGTGAGTGCATTCATTCGTATTGTTTTAACAATCCTGGTGTTAACAATTAAGCTAAAAACAAAAATTAATGACATAAAATTAATAATATACATATTTTAGATATAAACAAACATACTGTTTAATATATATGTTACATAATAAGTTACTTATATAAAGTTAACTTTGGTGTGGTAGCTAGTTCGGTATGGTTATGGTCTGGTAGTTTTATAGTACTAGTTCAAATCTTGAACAACGCGATTTTTAATTTTTTTTAAATTACGTTAAATTGCACAATATAAACAGTGACTATCAAAAATTTGTTAAGGCTATTTCTTGTAATGATTTGGCTACAATCAATAAGAACAATATTTAATTCGTTGCATGCAGTTTGGCTGTCTCTTATACAATCAGTGAAATAGTTTCACTGAAACTACTAGTGGCATTTCCACCGATTCTAAGAGAAGCCATTTACCCTGAGTAGTTTCGAGTAGTTTCGAGTACATTCGAGTAATTAAATTTCACTGCAACACACACTTAAGCTAGGAACAGAAGCATCTAAAAAGCATTTAAATAGTCTGTCCACTATGATCTGATATGCGTGGGTCTATTTAGCTTGAAAACTTAATGCTTACTGATAAGCAGTAAGCTTACCGGTAATCCGCAATGTCTATCCTCAGGTAACCTCTTCCAAAAAATGGTTTTCTAGACTTTCCACTGGTTAAATTCATCCAGTAAGATTTATAAACTGCCAGTTTTCAACGTTTTAGTTCCTCGCACGGGATATGTTTGGCATCAGTACATATGTAAATTTGAATTATTTGCAGGCTCCTATCGACATTTGAACATAAGTCTACATTAACCTTCACAATAAATAGGTTTTTCCCCATCAGACAGTGGTTTGCATATACGAATTATCGTTTGCGTAACGACTGGGTTGCCAACAAAATGGATTGTTCAGGATACGCAATCCAGAAGTTGAATGAGTTTATTTATTCTCTACTCTATTTACGATATAGTGGCGCTTTTTTTTTGTTCTGATCTGCAATAAAAGGGAAATAATAATTATTGTTCAAGGCAGTTTCAGATTTTTAGAATGTAAAAGTAAAAACCATGAAGAGAAAATTCCGGTAAGTTAGTTCACACACTAAAAATAACTATCAAATGATAAATCATAAACAATCCAGAAGTTGAAAGGAATTATTTTATCTCTATCTGTTCTACGATAGAGTGGGATTTCCTTTTATGTAGATCAAAATAGAATATGGTAATAATGATTAGTATTCAAGGCAGTTGTAGATATTTTTAGAATATAAAAATAATACATTAAAAGAGAAAATTCCGATTAGTTAATTGACACACTGAAAATAACTCTTACATAAGGCTATATCGGATTGTAAATATCACCAACTAACCCTCCTTCCAGTCACCGAGATAAAAATAACTTACATTAGGCTACATCGGATTGTAAATACCACCAACTAACCCTTCTTCTAGTGACCGAGATAAAAATAAGTGTTACGTTAGTCTACATCGGATTTTAAATATCACTAATTAATCCTCCTTCCAGTCACCGAGATAAAAAAGAATAAATAAAAGCGCGTTTGGAGTGAAAACATTAAATTAGAATGTTTTGCATTCTGCATTTCTCAACTTTCGTGCGTTGCCTCAGTGACCTATCTTCTAGCTTATTTATATAGGAATAATGTAATTTAGCTTTGACGCAATTTGTTCAGGTTTGAAAAAAAGAATCATAATATTTCAACTGTAGATAAAATTAACTCCTGTACTGATGTATTAGCCTATGTATAAAATATAAGAACAGCTTTGTACATATAGCTGGATATTTAGAGTACGAGTATTTCGTAATTACGTCATTGTGATTGCAGAGTAGCACTTTTTCATCAACTCTGACTCATTCAACGTTTAGTTCAGTAAATAAAAAAATTAGCCATAATTTAACTCACTTAAGAATGAGTGCATGGTGCTACAATGTTGGGTAATACATAAACGACTCGTATTCATTCCGTGATTTTTAAATATACAAGCGATATATATTTGAATTGTTTGCCGAGAAAATTTAATTTAAAGCTACGTAGGCCTAATGTATTTTTTTTTTTTTGGCTTATCGTTATATACGTAGGGACTGGGAAATTTCACGAATTCATTTTAGGACAAGCTAGACTTCAAAGACATGTACATTTAGGTTACGTTTACAATTGGGTCACAGTTTACTAGGCACTCTCAGGTGAACTCTGAGACAACAGACTTGCTAGGAAACAAGCACCGAATCCCGTGTCACCTGGTCTGAGGTAAAAACTGAGGAAGCAGCCAACGAACAAATAGGCAAGGTTCGAAAATACAAAGGACCGTGGAGGGAAGCATACAGGTCGTTCAAAACGCGAAGTTTCCCTGTCCCGGCCTATAAGTTTATACGCAGTTATCACGGGGAAAACAATACATTGAGGAACATTTGCGAAATTATTTCTTTTTAAAAAATTGTCTCTCATTTCGTAACTATCACAATAAAAACAGAGCATTTAGGCAAGGAATAAAAGTCCACGAAAGGTGACGGAATGTCATTTCGTGTGTGTGATTAATGATAGTCCATAGGTAGAGGCATGCAAGTGGTAAAATGCTAATAAATAATTTCTCTTCTAAAAATCCCAACCAACAGTTTTGTTACTTTCTATTTACCATCTTTTTGCACAATCTACAATCATATGTAGGAGACTATCAATATTTGTATATTGGTAATTTCGATGACATGCCCCATAAAATAATAATTCAGATGACAGAGGAAACATCTTATAAATTATTTAGTTTACTACATTTACGCGATTTGGGAAACTTAGAAATGGGGATATATATAAGTATTCTGTCAAGTGCCCATCCTTTATTTAACTAGCTGGATATAAAATATTACAATGGAATGTTTACATTTCAGAACGATGTAGGTATACGTGTTAAACAATTTATAAGAATTACTCTTCTAGTAGTACTTTACACTGTCAGGTTAGTGGGAAACCGTTACAATTTGTTAACAACGTAAAATTTCATTTCGGAATTGGTTATATCCTGAAACTATCATCTGTAAACACAAGACAGCATCCTGAAATAGCTAATACGTAGTTAAATATGAATGGAAAGAAATTTAAGGGAGCTGTCTACCTGCCCCCTCTCCCTCCCTCCACACTGAGTGCAGATGTTTAATCATATAGTTGTTATTACAAAACTGTTCATTATTTTTTAGCTGTGTCAGTTTTCTAATAGAATTTTTGAAATTTTTCGTGTCCGAATACTTTTTTTCCTTTTCTGTTTCTGTATATAATGCACAGTTTAAAAAAATGTCAGAAAGGGCTAATAGTAGTGCTTCACAGTCACTTTTAGGTTCAGGGGAGTGGACTGACTTGGGCGGCTCTTAACATCGAGGCCTTGAGAGTCGATGAGGGTGAAGCGAGGTGAGTATGGAGCAGCGCCGGAACCAAGGGCGGTGTTGTCCGACGCGATTTCCCAGTGCGAAAAAAATCCGGGATCGGCCACGCCGGGAATTGAACCCGATTCACCACCTAAATTTTGATTACCGCCTGGGATGACAATTTTGGGGGTCTCCACCCCCCCTTCCATGGCGACAGTAAAAGAACCTGGCGAGGCAAGACTCGCTTCCTCAAAAGACGAGCCGCCCACCGAGTCGTTATTATACTTCGAGACAGCCCCTATTTTCCCGCCGAAGACAGTTCCTTCCCTAACTCGGCAAGCCATTTAACCATTTCAGTTGGCGCTATTCCCCACCTGTGGGTCACAGGGTCCTAAGTTAAGGTTAAATAGCACATACTATATTGTGCCTAATAGGTTGAGGGTAAATAATAAGGAAGTCTTCCGGTGTTTCACTTTACTGGTTGGTTATATTGTCTCGAGTTTAGATATACAGAAACACTTCTGAGGTGTCGCACGCTATTTAACTAATGCGGATTAACTGTGGGCGACATTTTGGGGGTGAGGGGGGGCTTCTTTGGGCGACGACTTGATACTTAGCTCTGCCTGTAGTGCTCGGTAAGTTGTCGGCTGTGGATGAGATCCGGCGATGGGGACGGCCTTGGAAAAGGACCGCTTTTGGTGCCATCTCCCCTCGACTGCTGCTCCGGGTTCGCTCCTCGATGCTTTCCTCTCGTTCCGATGCCCTCTCGCGATTTCCGACACAACTGACTCTCTCGGCGCGGTGATAAAAACTGAAGCCCTCTTCTCTCGTAAATTCGCTTATATCCTCTCTTGACTCGCTCCCTCGATTCCTACATGTGTCTCCCTTGTTGGGGGAGGGGGAGGAGGAGGGCGCAGTACGAAGCACTTCTTACACGCGCCATGGTTCTTGTTGGTGGAAGGAGGGATGACCTGCACCCTCAAACTTTCCCTGTCAGCTCTCTTTCCGCGGCGCATGTCCAAGTTGCCCAAAGTTAGCTAAAGGGGGGTGGGAGGAGTACTCGTGGCACCACTTTCATGCTTGTCAGCCGTTTTCTCTTGTGAAGCTAGAGGTGCTCTAGCTTGGCTCTGCAATTTCTCCTGCTTTCCTACGTAATTACGTAGCGCCTTCCGGGTGCTTCGGCGATATGCCAGCTCTTACTTGGCACAACCTTGACACGTGTAACTGCGATTCGTCCTCTGGGTTGACCTGTCCTGGCTGTCCACGTGTTTTGCTGCGCATGTCAACTGGTAGGCGCTCGCGGGGAGGATTATATGGCAGGGAGGTCAGCGAGCTTTCTACTCCCGATATGCGTTACACGTCACAGTCAAAAAATAAATGCATAATTTTAGTCGTTGAGACAAACAAATCTTTTGTTCGGCACTGTACTGATATCCAGACGATGCTTTGTCTTGCATCGGGATCAACAGAAATATATCTGTGCATAATTTTTCCGGACAGCAGTGGCTTAAGAATACTATGGAACATAGTCTCATCAGCGAATTACGTCACCCACACGTAGAGAACCTTTCTTATTGGACGTTATGTTCTGCTGTGTACAGTGCAGGCCACTCAAGCCACTGAATATGCAACGTCCCGGATATAGGACACTGTGGATGATAGGGTCAAGGAGGATTAATCCCCGTCAACTTGGATCTAACCGTTTTTCGCCACAACTTACATTTAAGTTGGTTTAACGAAATGTTTCGCACGGCACAGCATTAATAGTAGCTTCTCAAGCTTTATCAGTTTGTTACATTTCCACTGCTTTTATTAATTTTTAACTATTAGTAGCAGTGATGAAGAGCTAGAGCAGTTAAACTAAACACATCTGTCATGGAATACCAACTTCAGAAAATGCACAAAGGAATGTTCTGTGTCGTATCGTTATGTAAAATTCAATACAAAATCTATAATGCAGGTTTTTTCGAAAATTAAACAAAAATCCAAGATGACGGGGATTGATCCCCCTTAGGCTTCCGCCTACCTGAAGCTTTTCTCCGCGTTTAAGGCCGAGAAGTTTGGTAGCCATTCTCAAGACATCCTCGTGCACTACTTCAAAACTGAAGATTCCTTTGAACGCGCGGAGCCAACAAAGAAGGCGAAAATGAACCAAACGGATTGTTGTCACCATCAAAATCTTTGGTCGCTGCAAATGAATTGTTTGTTCAAAACATATCGCACTTAACTAAACCGGTTATTTTGTTGACGAATCCTAACGATATGTTTGCTTACACTATATGTTTGTTTAACATAGTGAAACAACAAAATATTGGTTTGGCACAAAAATTTGTACTAAATACCTTATTTGGCTTCATGAACATATTTTATGCATTTGGAGGAACTGAGTCATGGTTGTACAAACAAAATTTCGTTTAACTGAAACAAATGTCACGCAAATTACATATACTTGGAATTCTGAAACAATTTTTCTTCTCAGTGCAGTAGATTAAATAAGCCTTGCGACAGCTTCCCTACATTATGTTTTCTGAGAGAGGGAGTTAAGTGTTTTTGGCACCTCAGTCCCCGCCATTCTGAATTTTTAGAATCTTCGTAAAACTCGCATTATAGATTTTTTTTATAGAATTGTACAGAACGTCACTACACAGGGCAGTGCTCTATTAAATGTTCTGAAGTTGGCATTGCTTGACTACTGTGGTTTTTTTTTTAAACTTCTATCGTCGCCCGCAGAAAAATCACTTAATTCTTCCCAGTTGTTACAAGTTAAAAATTAGAAAAGGCAGTNGTTTCTACTCCCGATATGCGTTACACGTCACAGTCAAAAAATAAATGCATAATTTTAGTCGTTGAGACAAACAAATGTTTTGTTCGGCACTGTACTGATATCCAGACATTGCTTTGTCTTGCATCGGGACCAACAGAAATATATCTGTGCATTATGTTACTGACAGTAGTGGCTTAAGAATACTATGGAACATAGTCTCATCAGCGAATTACGTCACCCACACGTAGAGAACATTTCTTATTGGACGTTATGTTCTGCTGTGTACAGTGCAGGCCACGAAGCCACTGAATATGCAACATCCCGGATATAGGACACTGTGAATGAAAGGGTTAAGGTGGATTTATCCCCGTCATCTTGGATTTAACCGTATTTCGCCAAAACTTACATTTAATTTTGTTTAACGAATTGTTTCGCACGACACAGCATAAATAGTAGCTTCTCAAGCTTTATCAGTTTGTTACATTTCCACTGCTTTTATTAATTTTTAACTATTAACAGAAGGGAGGAAGTACTAGCTAGAGCAGTTAAACTAAACACATCTGTCATGGAATACCAACTTCAGAAAATGCACAAAGGAATGTTCTGTGTCGTATCGTTATGTAAAATTCAATACAAAATCTATAATGCAGGTTTTTGCGAAAATTAAACAAAAATCCAAGATGGCGGGGATTGATCCTCCTTAAGGCTTCCGCCTACCTGATGCTTTTCTGCGCGTTTGAGGCCGAGAAGTGTGGTAGCCATTCTCAAGACATCCTCGTGCACTACTTCAAAACTGAAGATACCTTTGAACGCGCGGAGCCAACAAAGAAGGTGAAAATGAACAAAATGGATTGTTGTCACCATCAAAATCTTTGGTCGCTGCAAATGAATTGTTTGTTCAAAACATGTCGCACTTAACTAAACCGGTTATTTTGTTGACGAATCGTAACGATATGTTTGCTTACACTATATGTTTAACATAGTGAAACAACAAAATATTGGTTTGGCACAAAAATTAGTACTAAATACCTTATTTGGCTTCATGAACATATTTTATGCATTTGGAGGAACTGAGTCATGGTTGTACAAACAAAATTTCGTTTAACTGAAACAAATGTCACACAAATTACATATACTTGGAATACTGAAACAATTTTTCTTCTCAGTGCAGTAGATTAAATAAGCCTTGCGACAGCTTCCCTAGATTATGTTTTCTGAGAGAGGGAGTGAAGTGTTTTTGGCACCTCAGTCCCCACCATTCTGAATTTTTAGAATCTTCGTAAAACTCGCATTATATAGATTTTTTTATAGAATTGTACAGAACGTCACTACACAGCGCAGTGCTCTATTAAATGTTCTGAAGTTGGCATTGCTTGACTACTGTGGTTTTTTTTTTAACTTCTATCGTCGCCCGCAGAAAAATCACTTAATTCTTCCCAGTTGTTACAAGTTAAAAATTAGAAAAGGCAGTANAACTTCTATCGTCGCCCGCAGAAAAATCACTTAATTCTTCCCAGTTGTTACAAGTTAAAAATTAGAAAAGGCAGTAAAAACCTAACAACTTGATATCGCTTGAGAAGCTTTTATTGATGCTGTGTGGTGCACAAAATTTCGTTAAACCAACTGAAATTTAATTTATAGCGAAATATGGTTAAATGCAAGATGGCGGGGAAAGAAACGAGGTCTTGAGAGCCGATGTGAATAAAGTGAGGTGAGTATGGTGCGGCGCCAGAACGCAAGGGCGGCATTGTCCGACGTGATTTCCACGTGCGAATAAAATCTGGGATCGGCCACGCCTGGAATTGAACCCGATTCGCCAACTAAATTTTGATTACCGCTTGGGAAGACAAGGGCCTTCACATGCCTGTACTTCCCCCGCGCCGAGGGGCTTGCCACGGTGCTGATAAGCGGCGGCGGCCATGACGGGAGGTGAGCCCTCTAGCAGCTACGTTAAACGCGGCCCTTTTTTTGCTAGAGAAGCCGCTGAAGAATATTGTAGTTTAAAGATACGCCCGGCTTGGGCTTTACATAGAAAAAAGGAGAATACACCAAGGGCAATTAATTATACACACACACACACACACACACACACATATATATATATATATATATATATATTTAATTGCCCTTGGTGTATTCTCCTTTTTAGTTCTTCCATTGGAAGAACTAAAAATCTACCGCATATGCTTTTACTTGACTACAGAACTTTTGAGAATAATGCTTGGTTTTATTAAAAATTCGCAGGAATTATATTTTATCGCCATTTTGATTTATTTAAGAAATCCATGCTTCATGTAGGTAAATTACAACAAAACCAAAATTTTTAGTTATTAATAAAAATATTAGAAATTATATCATATTTTTTTGTGCTTAGCATTAAAAGCAGAATCTTCGGGTCGACGACTTTTTTCAATTATATTTATACATTGTCTAAAAACATCCACTGAAATGCAATCGTTCTACGAGGGCTTCAGGTTTCTAGACAAGTAACCCAACAGAATTTTCTGATGACCTACGATGGAGGTTTGTCAGTATAAAATTTCATACGTGGAAATAATCGACTAACTGCTATAATTCGCTTGGCTTAATTCTGTATATTTTTGAGCAAGCGTTGATTACAAAGAGCGATTCCATTAATGAACTCTTGTAAACTGATTTTCGGTCAGAAGAAAACACTTTTTTTTTTTGTTGTACGATAACGTCTGTAAGAAAATTAAGGCTATATTTTATTTCTTATCAACGTGTATAGGTGAAACAGTGAATNGCAAACTGATTTTCGGTCAGAAGAAAACACTTTTTTTTTGGTTGTACGATAACGTCTGTAAGAAAATTAAGGCTATATTTTATTTCTTATCAACGTGTATAGGTGAAACAGTGAATTTAAAAAAAAGTCAATGTTCCGTCACAAACAGAATGCTTTGTGCTGTAGCATAACAAATATGACAATAATTTACTATTTTCACAGAAAATGTAGGCCCAAAAAGGTTTTGAATCTGTCTGAAGTATTCGACACCGTATGCCGTAGCTTCCTTCCAAAAAAATTACATTAATTTTGTGTTAAAGGATATGTTAATAATTACTTCATGCCATACTTATCAAACAAACGACCAATATTAGAAAAAAACGGCTTGCTAATAAATTCGTTTATGTAAATAGTTATTATGAAGATACCAATAAAGTTAATGTAGGTGTTCCAAGGGCAGCGCCCAGAAACCAAGTAAATGTCTTAGTTTGATGTCAATGACATAAGGCAGAGAACCAACGAAGAAAAAACTATACATATCCAATGCTGACGCCGCCTCTAGTTTAATAACAAGTAGTCATATTAATGGCGTAATTAGAAAATTATCTCAAACACAAAGTGATATCCTCAGTTGGCTTGATGTAAATAATTTGTCTTTAAATGTATGTAAAAATAATGCCTGCTTTTTAATAAATAAACACTTCGGATTGGTTGCATTTGGTAATTAACCATCGCAATATTAGGATTGTAAATAAAGTTAAATTTTTCGGTATTTGATGTGATAATTACTTGAGTTGGTGTTACCACGTTGATAAAATAATAAATAATGCTCTATGGTTTCCATATGGAGAATTAAAAAAAGTTCTTGTGATTTACAAGTGCCTAAATCCATTTATTTTTGCGTTACATTCAAACGTATGTTTTTGCAATAACTAGGAAGTATATGACACCATTTAATATTATTTTGCAATATTACAATTTCAATTTTTGGCATGTTCTATAAAAATGTAAAACAATGCAATGTAATAGTTTTAAAGGCAGCTGTCTGCAGATATACAAGACGTCATCGGTGAGGATAATATTCCTTCAGTTTATATTTGCAGTTTATTTTCCAATAACCACTACTCTGCAATTTGTTAACTTATGAATATAAACATTCTATTTAAATCTCAATCTCACTCACATTTTGTGACGTCCACGCCAAAACCGATCCATATATTTTCCTACGAGTCAGTTTTTAAATAGCATTTTATATATATATTATATTATATTATCTTTTCTTATGTAACCCATATTATTGTCTAGGTACGCAGCATATACATTATAATTTCGTGTAAAACTTTTATTTTGTTATTAAATACTCTAAACAATGTGCTTTAGGCGTATGAAATTAGCGCTTCAAAAAGAAAAGGTTAAAAACCATATACACATTCTTTCTTCGAACGAGCCACTAAATTCCTGGATGTGTATGCCATCTCTCGGGAAAATACGAAAACATATCTCAGATCGAAAGTATTGTAATCGATAGTACTGACTTGTATCGATGTTGCAGCTTATTCCTAGATCCCGACTGAAGACAGTAAGACTCGAAGATAGTGGATCTAGGAATCAGTTAAGGCTTGTTCTATCTTATCTACATTGCGCGGCTACCTACAAAAAACAGAGAAAAGTGATCTCATGCACCCTACNGTAAGGCTTGTTCTATCTTATCTACATTGCGCGGCTACCTACAAAAAACAGAGAAAAGTGATCTCATGCACCCTACAAAAAAATTATGTTACAAATTACTGACATGCTTTACGCACACATACCTAATTTTTTTATACTTATACTTTAGGTGTTTATAAATGTGTATACTGAATGCTCTTTCTTTAACTTTGGAAATCATGTTTTCACATGGGAATTTCAGTTTAAAATGAATTATAATTTCACGCAATCGTCTGCTTTATCTCAAAGGTATATATATATTTTTTTTCTTTTAGTCTAACTGCTTATCTGTCATTAAAATAAAAAAGCTTTCCACTTCTTTTACACCTTCTTGTCACCTCTCAAGCGGGAATGAAAATGAGGAGGGATGATGATAGAAAGAAAGAGATGCCACCCAATCGCGACCGCCGCGCCACTACTCGACTGCTCTTACCAGGAGAACGGTACATAGTGGGAGGTGTACATAGCCGCCATCGAGCTCTCACCTCCTGGCGAGTGATGTTCTCCTGGTAGCAGAACTGGAGCACCGGCGCGCTGTGGCGATTGCGTGCACGTGTNTCACCTCCTGGCGAGTGATGTTCTCCTGGTAGCAGAACTGGAGCACCGGCGCGCTGTGGCGATTGCGTGCACGTGTGTTGTATGTATGTAGTACGTACGTGTGTGTGCGAGAGACACAGACAGAGAGCTCTCTTCTCTCTCCTACACACATACCGCCATTTGCTTGTTTGTTTTTTTTATTTATCCACTTTATTGCCGGGCCAATTAATTAACATGTCACCAGGAGACCACAATAGCGATATTTTACGTCACCTTGAACTGTAAAGTCATAGGAGTTAGTTAGTAATCGTGGCTACCGATAAAGAGGCATGAATGAATTATCTGAAGTTATTTTTCGCATTCAAGGGGCAGAAGCATGGAAATTGTAATGTAAAGCACTGATTGAACTGGCTTTCAGGCTTTTGTCGGGCTGCACGAAACTACAGAACTTTCAGCTTTGTTTAATTAATGGAGTAGAAATTTGTATGTAGGAAAGCTAAGACAGCAAGTTTTTCACAGACTAACTAGCATATTATATATATTTCACGACAGTGCTAGAAAACTAACAAACATTTTTAGGGCACGTAGAAGGGTTTTAAAATAGTTATTGTAATGTGCGAGGAAGTGGCATAATATTGACCCCTTCCCCAACCACCCCCATCAAAATTTGGAAAGAGCGACACGTTACCGAAAACAATAACAGTGTTAAAATAACCCTTTTTAATTCACATAAACATCTTTACTTAAATATTACATGTTTCTATATACCTCTGTTATGTATAATGACATTTAAGAATTTATTTTTAAAATTAATTAAGGAAGAAAAAAGGGGGAAGAAAAAAAAAAGCGGTGGTGCCGCTCCGTATGAGAGCAAACTGTAAAAAAGTTCAACGTTTTCATTTGAAATACTGTATTTTAAACACTCTGAAACGTATTTCACACGCTAGATAGCTGGGCTTCTTATTTGTATTTGTTTTAAAGCTGTGCGTAATTAATTTTTTTAACCCCATCACACGTTCTTGCATCACACCTAACAAGAAGTTAGTGATACAANAAAGCTGTGCGTAATTAATTTTTTTAACCCCATCACACGTTCTTGCATCACACCTAACAAGAAGTTAGTGATACAACCAACTAGTCGACTTTCCTCAAGATGGATGGAATAATTTTTGTTAAATTCTTAAAAGGTTACATGGTAGGTCGACGTATCGTTGGCAGCGATATAATTGAAGATGGAACCAAGGACAAATGCAATACTAGTGAGAATTAGAAATACACGCGCGTTTTACCCGCGACTCAAACCCAGAACACCTTCATACCGCAAGATGGCGTGCAACCAACTGCAATACGGAGATCGAATTTGGAGCACCAACCTTGGTTGTAATCATTCTAAAANCGCAAGATGGCGTGCAACCAACTGCAATACGGAGATCGAATTTGGAGCACCAACCTTGGTTGTAATCATTCTAAAAATTTTATGGACTAGGTTTACCAAACTCAAACAAGTGTTTACAGAAACACAATTTTGAAAACAAGTGCATGGGTAATTTAAATTATGTTAGTTTACATGGCCCACTGTAGCATTAATTGTGTGCAGAATTTGGTGGAAATAATAATTTGACTTGTTCCCGAGGTATGGTGCAAAAGCTGTGTTTTCTCTTTTTGCGCTATTGTACAAAAAGGCCTAAACCNCGCAAGATGGCGTGCAACCAACTGCAATACGGAGATCGAATTTGGAGCACCAACCTTGGTTGTAATCATTCTAAAATTTTTATGGACTGGGTTTTCCAAACTCAAACAAGTGTTTACAGAAACACAATTTTGAAAACAAGTGCATGGGTAATTTAAATCATGTTAGTTTACGGCCCACTGTAGCATTAATTGTGTGCAGAATTTGGTGGAAATAATAGTTTGACTTGTTCCCGAGGTATGGTGCAAAAGCTGTGTTTTCTCTTTTTGCGCTATTGTACAAAAAGGCCTAAACCGGGCTCTGTATTGACATATCTGATGCTTCTAATAGATACTGTCAGCATACAAGATTAACAGCTTTTTTGTCAAATGATTTAATAGACTTAGATACAATTGAAAGATTCGTTTATTAATGATGCACTTATTAATATTGTATAATTTATTAATCTATTTATTCAAATAATAACTTATTAATTAGTTAAGAATGAGATTCACAAGCATGACTGTAGCCTGGAAATATAAGGATTGTTTATTTATTTATAATGCATTTATATAACATGTCCATGTTATCTTAATAACTACAAACCTTTTGAGTACTTTGTGAAGGAAAGCGAACTGTAGCGTGCTCTGCATGTTTGCTAGTTTACTGCATGCGTTTAATAAAACAATGGATCCAAGTTAATACTTCCTTTCTTGCTTTTATTGTCCACTTTTTGTTAGGGGTATTCTTATATGAAGGGGGTGGCACGCATAACATAAGCGGGAAGCAGGAAAGGCATTATGTTACAACTGCCGATATCAAGGCGAGATTGGATTGGTGTTGGCCGACAACAGACTACTTCATTTGAGGTTTCTCGTCAAGATCGATCGAGTTCTCCAACTCGCGCTTTCAATATGATGACTTCCTTATCGCTTGTTATTCATTTCCACCTTATGACGACAAAATATATTTGATCGCCTGGTAAAGAGAAACACTAATTTCGAAGAGTGCACAGTCCTGGGAGTATCTTCAATGTCCATCACAACTAAGTAATTGATTGCGCCGAGTTATATGCGTNTGAAGAGTGCACAGTCCTGGGAGTATCTTCAATGTCCATCACAACTAAGTAATTGATTGCGCCGAGTTATATGCGTAATGAACTAGCAAGTCTACACGTTTCGAATAGTCCTTTCCGCGCTGCTGTTAGAATTGGTACGTATCTTACACCTTGTGCCTTGAAAACACAGTTAAGTGCAAAACCATTTCATTACTACGGTTTAAAAAGCGGTAGTTTGCAAATATGAAATTAGTGAAAACAAGTTTTCACTTTTTTACGTTTGGCAACTTATCCAGCAACATGTTGCATTACTATAAATAATTTTTTTTTTGTAAATTTCGAATCGGCGGCATTTTGTATATTTTAGTTTTACTGATTACGTTTTTGTTTTAGTGTCTGCAGATTTCCTTCATAATTGGCTAATGACGTGCGTGAATGTGTGATGTATCAACGGTTCTCCAGTACAATCAATCTGGTTTTGATTTTTCTTTCAATAAGAGGCTTACAGTTTTTCTTTAATCTGGAGAAATTGTCATTATTTCATGTCCTTATTAGGATAATTCAGGTTTGCTTTGATTTTTACTTGTGATTTAGAAACACTATTGATGTGGTTAATCTTATCTGGTTAATTGATATCATTCGTTATAAGAGTATGTTTCCTTGCTCCTGGCAGGTAATTTTCGTACGTGTTGTTGATAATATGCTCTTTAATACCGCTGGTCCTTGATCACGCTTGTTATCCGTAAGTATTCCGCAAACAATTAGGTTTTTCACTTTACAGCTGAGCATTTGCGAAGATATTTCTTCGAGTAAGTTAATGCAGCAGGAATTTTATGTTGTTAAAGGACTTCAGGCTATTGAAATAGTTTTATTTTATGGCAGATCGTGTTTTGTGTTTCAAAATTCTTTTTGTCCACTGAACTGATTTTTTTTGTAAAAAACTTTCTACTTTAATTTTGGGTTTTTCGTATGAATTTGTTTTCACATTTTGCTACAAAATGTAAATTGCAGAGAAGACGTGAAAACGTGTTAGTCTTCGTCAGTTGGCAATTGATAGCACATACGCATAGACATCTTAAACTCACAGAGCTGAAAGCATTCTCGGGCCATTTGACATGGGTATATTTGCGTGTTGCAGTATAAAATTCATGCAGCGTAGACCGCAGGCTGTATATTTGCTTCACAGTTCATGTTGTCGATGTACACCATAATGGCATTAAAGCCAGTTTCAACTTTTACACTTTTAGCGTTCTTACTCACAAAAGTCTTTCCCATATGAATATGGAAATGCGAATTTCCCATAACGCAGATCTCCGCAGTAGATTTCTCCGGTTATACGTCATCTACTATTCCAAGATTATTTTTTAAATGGCCAGCCATAGGTTGAACTACGCATGAATGACTTTCCACCATTACAACTGTGCCCTTTCTGGAGAAATTCTGGGGTCCTTTTACATTACTGATTTTCCTTATATTTTTACTTTGGCCGATGGCTTCCTCTTGTCGGACCACATTATTTGTACATGTTTTTTTTTTTTCATTTACTACACGCATTTTACCACTTAAGTGGCTTGTCATTTCTATATATTTTTAATTGTACCCTTTGGTGGTTGCCCTCGGGTCTTAGAGCACGGAAGTGGCGCAGTTGACCTGCCGTCCATCTCCGTTCCCCAGGCATCCAAGGGGTATCCCGTGATATATGCTTTTCCAGACAATGTCTTCAGTGGGAAGGTATTTTTGGCGTCACATTGGAAATTTTATTTGTGCTGCTGACTACATTCACAGGGCTTTTTAGAATGTAATCAAACATAATTCGGTTTACAAGGGATGATATATATATATTTTTTCAGCGTAACAACACAGCACAGTTTATCGGAACTATCAAAACAAATCTGCCTTTTGAGGAAAAAGACTCGTCTTATCTGGGATCTCTCATTTCGTATCGCAATTGTCCGTATATCTTAACGTAACGGATTAAAAATAGTTTCTTCGTATATGATAGAATATGCTAGGAAATTGTCAGTGGAAATAATGCCCAATGAGAGAGAATAACCAAAATCATGCTATATACGTATTCTTTAGGTTTTCAGCACTGGACTGCACCACCAGCGATGGCGCCCACTGATAAGCGAGAAATTCGCAACCAAGAACGTATCTGCAAAATAATGAGAACTGTTTTTTACTTTTCTAAGTTTCCTGGCCTTGCACCTTTCAGACTTACCACGTCTCGTGGAGGTACAGTTAACCACGTAAAATACTATTTCCCCGCAGCAATTTATAGTGATTTATTTGCAGTCAGGGACAAAACCATAAAATCAAAATGACTGCGAAAATAGATTCTGTGATGAGTTCTACACCACTGCCTAATTTTGACAAACAAACCACCAAGCTTTGTCGATAATAAAACAAAAAATCATCAAGAATCTCATTTGAAGCAGAGAAAGTGTAATTAATAACATTGCTTTGTTCAATAACTGTAAACATGGTCACTTTGTGCTGCCTATGATGATAATATCCGTAAAATAATATGAGGAAGTTTTGCTCAAGGACGTGGGGCGTTGGAGCTTATAGCTGTCCATGCTCTTTCGTTCCGGTTGGCCGGTGGCCATCTTGTCGGCCATGTTATCAACCAAATCACTCGTTTAAGACCAAAAATAACTTCAGAAATAAATTACTTTACTCAAATATCCCTTTTTTCACCAAATCATAAAAAAAAGTTTCAATCCAGTTCTAAAATGAGACACGTGGGTTCTAGGCTACTCGATGCGAGAGCTTTAAATTCTTCAGAGGAACAAGCAGATTCCAGGCTCTTAGTGGAATGAGCTACTTGATCCTTAGAGCAGTAAAAGCGCATTCCAGGCTCCGGGATAGGTACAGAGGATCGGGCGGATCTGCTTCTCAATGACATCACATTGCTCGCTCGTGTTTGGTTGTTGGTCACGTGGTAGCTCGCCCTTTGCAGTTGATTAAAATAGCCCAAGGAACGCCGCATTACATTTCTTCGTCTGATGCGAAAGATAACAGATCGCACTATATGCTATGATGTTTCCAACATTCAGTCTGGTAAGTCATTTTTCAATATTCATCTCTTCCATGAAATTCTGCAGGGTATTATCGAGCGTGCTGGTAATTTAATTACACATCTATTTCTTCACCAATGTATAAACTCTGCCTAAAATTACGAGTACATGTTTGAACCAGCGAGTACACTAAAGTGTGGGTATAAAGATAAAGTTTTAGTTTAATATTATGCCGACGACTAATATCCCGACTTAGTCTTTGGTGGCACCATCATTTACTCCAACTGAATTATATTGTTTTAAGCGGTTCAATGTTTTAGTGCAACTTTCAAAATGGTGGCTATTAAAATTTTTGGTGTAATATGTTATATCTCAGGAAACATTCAACCNGTTTTAGTGCAACTTTCAAAATGGTGGCTATTAAAATTTTTGGTGTAATATGTTATATCTCAGGAAACATTCAACCGAGTTAAACAAAGTTTATCGTTGCCATTGCATCACTTAAGCTTCGAATTTATGAATTGATATTGCTGTTGGACACCCATTTTGTAGGAAAGCACCAGATAAAAATACTTTTATGTAATATCTCGGACATTGCTTAATCAATATCCGCCTCATTTGACAAGTAAGTAGTACTATGGGAGGTTGTTTAGATACATGCAAATTAAATTCACTAAGCACTTATTTTACAAATTGTGGCCATACAAATATTTTGGTTTACTTAGTATACCTATCATAGTGCTTAAACAATTTATACCAAATTTTGTATGCTGAAAATATTTATTACAATCTTCATATAAGCTAACACATTTCCCCTTTTGGAAACCAATTTGTAAGATAGTGCCAAATAAAGTAATAATTATGTTTTTGTCATATCTCAGGATACAATTGACAGATTCCTACCAAAGTTGCGAAACATGCGGTACTATCGTAATATATGTAAATTTATACGTTAAAAAAATTCAGACAGTAATTTACAACATGGTGGATATACAGAAACTTTATCTTAAAATGCTATATCGTCGAAACCCTGTCATCAATCGCANGTAATTTACAACATGGTGGATATACAGAAACTTTATCTTAAAATGCTATATCGTCGAAACCCTGTCATCAATCGCAACTTTACTTTGTATGCTGGCATTTTATATTATATTTATTAAATGCGTCTACGCGGAGCATATTTTATCTGCCATTTTGCTGGATATGCCACATTAAAAAATTTAGTTTTTTTCTTATATCTAGGGAAACAATTAAAATATCTGTACCATATTTGGCAACAAAGAGTACTACATGAGTTGCTGCAAACTGGTATGTTTTGAGTACGCCAGGCACTTATTTTTAGAACGGCATTTTTACAAATGTTTTTTTCTCAGTATATTTTATTAATGAAACCAATTCCAACTGAAACTTGTATGCTGGCAGTATCTATTACAACCATCAAATATGTCTATACAGAGTCTCATTTTCCTGCCATTTTGTAAAATAGCACAGCAATAAAAAAAGTTTTGCGAAGACGTTGTACTGTGGTATGAAATATAAAATATGTATTTTTTAACTGTGACAGATGCTTAATTTCATAATGGTAGCTATGAACACTTTTACGCTTAGTGTGCTATATTTACGAAATTACATAATCGATTTTAACTTAAGTTAGTATACTAGCAGAATATATGAAAATAATTAAATGTGCTAATGTATAAACTTTTTGTCCTTCATTTATGTAATTTGTCACAAGAAAAAATGTAAGATTTTCGATATCTCGAGGAACAATCAACTCATTCGCACCAAATTTTACATAGAAGCACTGCTACAGTGTGGCATGTAAACTAACATCTTTTAGGTATGGCACGCCTTTTCTTATGTCATCAATGTAAATAATTTAGGACATTATGTTAACATCTAATAAAAATTCGACAAAAATGAACCAAATTTTTTATCGTAACAGTATTTATTGGAAGCATCAATTATGTTTATAGAGATACTTTTTGGCCAGCCTTTTTACAAATAATGCCAGATGAGAAAATTGAAAAGTTTGTCATATTTCCTTAACGATTAAAAAAAANTGGCCAGCCTTTTTACAAATAATGCCAGATGAGAAAATTGAAAAGTTTGTCATATTTCCTTAACGATTAAAAAAAATGCTCCAAATTGTGCACACCATACATGCTACAGAAGTAGTTGAAAACTTACATAATTTAACTGGACAAGACAACAATGTTCAAAATGGTAACTTTTTAAATTATTTAGATAAGGTTGCCACATATATAAAACGATTTAATAAAATCGAACAAAATTTTTAATTTTGACAATATATATTATAAGTATCGTATATGGAATCAGTATTTTAAGCAAATTTGTAGGATAGCAGCAAATGGTAAAATAAAGTTTTTTATGCCATTCTCAATGACCAATCAACGGATTTTCACCATAATTTTCACTCAAGTAGCGCTAGGGTAGGCCATGTAAAATTACATGTTTTAGTGGCTAAGTCACTTACTTATTTTCAAAATGACGAAACTGTCAATATTTTAGGTTATACAAATATATCATTAGAATCATTAGACTGATTAACTCTGAATTTGGGGTCCCGAATCTGACCTCCGTAATACAGTCAATTGCACGCTAGAAATTTGGTAAGAGATATTCTCGGTTCAAGTCCCGGATAAGACACATATGTATCTGTAACTGTCTCACTAATGTGACTATGTTTCTGGTTTCATCTCTTATGATATTGCTTTCATCGAGACGTCAAGTCTGTACGTATCAATCCAGCTTTTAAGAACTTATTTAAAAATCAATTGCACCCGTATTAAGAAAAGTAGGCTCATCAGTTATATCAGTAACTTCTTGTTAAGTGTAAGTTATAATAGACCTGGAGGTTAGGGGTTTTAATAAATTTCTCTGAATTAAATTAGTGTGGAACCTTTTTTATACCTTACTAGCTAACCCTGCCACTCGTTGCTGTGGCATATAATATTTTGGTTCTATTCATTTCTGTGAAATTAATTGAAAAAAGTATATGTATGTTCAAAATATTTATTATTGAAGTACTTGTTTGTATACAATATTTTTAGTTTTACCATCTCCCGCGCGTATGAATAAATTGTGTGGTTTTCCTACTCTAGAACCTGACACATACAATTGGCCGTGCGAAAAACATTCTGTTTCTAAATCTATTCCACTCATTTGCAATGACTGCCCTTGAGCTTTATTTATTGTCATTGCAAATGCAAATCTGACTGGAGACTGTGTTCTTTTAAAGTGAAAGGGAATTTCTGATGGACTAAATGGAATTCTGGGAAGAAGCACTTCTTCTCCTTTGAAATAACCTTTAAAGATGGTAGCTTCTATAGTATTGCCCAACATTTTTTTTATTGCAAGGCGTGTGCCGTTGCAAAGTTTTGGTGGATTGATGTTACGAAGTAAAATGACTGGCACTCCTATTTTCAATTTTAATATATGTGGAGGCAATCCTGGAACATCAAGTCAATTTAGAAATTCTGGCGGATAATTTACCGCTTCATTTTCGCCTAATGTTACATCCACAGATTTGTATGTGAGATGTTAGCTTGTCGATAAGTATCGACATATATATTAGTATCGATATATCAATGTATCGAGTATTGACGTACTTATAAGTATCGATATATCGTTTTTATATAGATAGATAGATCTGTAGCTAGGTTGCGACGTTACATTGTTTACATTGCATTGTTGACGTTGCATTGTTGACTAAGGCGCTTCCAGATGCGAAAGCATGGTAAAAATTAGCTTTCTGCAGATTTTAGTATCTTTGCAGGAAATACAGATGAAAAAGGAACGTTTACAAACACTCATGGGAATGAAAGGAAGGTTTATAAAAAAAACAGAAAGAATTTCGGTTGATTTTTGTAGAAGTTACATGCGTCCGAACAAACAAACACTAGGTTTTTATATATATAGATAAGAAAAAAAAATATTAGAAATATTTTTGTTGCGCACTCATCAATGACGAATAAGTGGAATAAAGAGTTTATTTTCTCTCATAAGTCGTTCTACATTTCTTGCAATGTCATAAAACCNTGGCCAGCCTTTTTACAAATAATGCCAGATGAGAAAATTGAAAAGTTTGTCATATTTCCTTAACGATTAAAAAAAAAACTCCAAATTGTGCACACCATACATGCTACAGAAGTAGTTGAAAACTTACATCATTTAACTGGACAAGACAACAATGTTCAAAATGGTAACTTTTTAAATTATTTAGATAAGGTTGCCACATATATAAAACGATTTAATAAAATCGAACAAAATTTTTTATTTTGAAAATATATATTATAAGTATCGTATATGGAATCAGTATTTTAAGCAAATTTGTAGGATAGCAGCAAATGGTAAAATAAAGTTTTTTATGCCATTCTCAATGACCAATCAACGGATTTTCACCATAATTTTCACTCAAGTAGCGCTAGGGTAGGCCATGTAAAATTACATGTTTTAGTGGCTAAGTCACTTACTTATTTTCAAAATGACGAAACTGTCAATATTTTAGGTTATACAAATATATCATTAGAATCATTAGACTGATTAACTCTGAATTTGGGGTCCCGAATCTGACCTCCGTAATACAGTCAATTGCACGCTAGAAATTTGGTAAGAGATATTCTCGGTTCAAGTCCCGGATAAGACACATATGTATCTGTAACTGTCTCACTAATGTGACTATGTTTCTGGTTTCATCTCTTATGATATTGCTTTCATCGAGACGTCAAGTCTGTACGTATCAATCCAGCTTTTAAGAACTTATTTAAAAATCAATTACACCCGTATTATGAAAAGTAGGCTCATCAGTTATATCAGTATCTTCTTGTTAAGTGTAAGTTATAATAGACCTGGAGGTTAGGGGTTTTAATAAATTCCTCTGAATTAAATTAGTGTGGAACCTTTTTTTATACCTTACTAGCTAACCCTGCCACTCGTTGCTGTGGCATAAAATATTTTGGTTCTATTCATTTCTGTGAAATTAATTGAAAGAAGTATATGTATTAAAAAATATGTATTATTGAAGTACTTGTTTGTATACAATGTTTTTAGTTTTACCATCTTCTGCGCGTATGAATAAGTTGGATGGTTTTCCTACTCTAGGACAACAACACATACAATTGGCCGTGCGAAAAACATTCTGTTTCTAAATCTATTCCACTCATTTGCAATGACTGCCCTTGAGCTTTATTTATTGTCATTGCAAATGCCAATCTGACTGGAGACTGTGTTCTTTTAAAGTGAAAGGGAATTTCTGATGGACTAAATGGAATTCTGGGAAGAAGCACTTCTTCTCCTTTGAAATAACCTTTAAAGATGGTAGCTTCTATAGTATTGCCCAACATTTTTTTTATTGCAAGGCGTGTGCCGTTGCAAAGTTTTGGTGGATTGATGTTACGAAGTAAAATGACTGGCACTCCTATTTTCAATTTTAATATATGTGGAGGCAATCCTGGAACATCAAGTCAATTTAGAAATTCTGGCGGATAATTTACCGCTTCATTTTCGCCTAATGTTATATCCACAGATTTGTATGTGAGATGTTAGCTTGTCGATAAGTATCGACATATATATTAGTATCGATATATCAATGTAGATAGATAGATCTGTAGCTAGGTTGCGACGTTACATTGTTTACATTGCATTGTTGACGTTGCATTGTTGTCTAAGGCGCTTCCAGATGCGAAAGCATGGTAAAAATTAGCTTTCTGCATATTTTAGTATCTTTGCAGGAAATACAGATGAAAAAGGAACGTTTACAAACACTCATGGGAATGAAAGGAAGGTTTATAAAAAAAAACAGAAAGAATTTCGGTTGATTTTTGTAGAAGTTACATGCGTCCGAACAAACAAACACTAGGTTTGTATATATATAGATAAGAAAAAAAAAAATTAGAAATATTTTTGTTGCGCACTCATAAATGACGAATAAGTGGAATAAAGAGTTTATTTTCTCTCATAAGTCGTTCTACATTTCTTGCAATGTCATAAAACCACTTCTAGTACCAAGAATAAATTAAATAAGATTTGGCTGACAGCAGAATACTTAATTTCGGGTGTCTCACTGGAATCAATCGAGATCTTCAAATTGCGGTTTCAAGTTGGTACACTCGCGCTTGCTTTTAATCAGTTTTCACCTTTACACGAAAAAGCATATTTTATTGGTTGGTAAATTTAATTTCGAAGAGTGCCCAGTCCAGCGAGTTTCTTTGATATTCATCGCGACTAAGTAATTGATTGCGCTGAGCTATATGCTTAATGAAAAAGGAAGCCAACGCGTTTCGATTAGTTCGTTCCTCGCTGCTGGTAGAGCATGTACGTATTTTAAACATATTGCCTCAAAACATAATTAAGTGTAAAAAATACTTATTACTAGGTTTTTAAACAGTGATGATCTCTGCGAAACCCATTTTCCAATAACGTCGGAATCATTTCTAATGGCAAGTTACTTTCCTGTCAAATAATACATTCGGTGGCCCTTTGTCTGTTTATTTTAAGGATAAGGTTTTTGGTTTCTGCTTGTTTACGTGGGCATTTGTGTCACCTCGAAAAAAAAAAAACATGTAATTGCTCATATTATTAATTTGAAAATACGACACTTACGGTGGTATTTTTTTTACTTTCCTCATTAAAGAACATCAGAGCTATGATGGAGCTCACAAAGTAACCTCAGCTGTCACATGGCTATACTTCGATTGGCTGAAATAGTTGACTGATCGACGCCCTTGTTTCCTTAATGGTTATCTAAAGTTGTGTGCTATGATTTTTTTTTTTTGCTGAGGAAATGCATTCAGTTTTTTATGATTTTTTCTTACGGTTATTCAGCCGTCTTTGTTATTCAGTTATGGGTTTAATTACTGACACTGCCAATTAATAAAAAAAAATAATTAGCACAGTGTTTTTCTTACTTTAGGAGGTAATTTTCACACATGTAGATGAAATAGTTGGTATTGATACCTTACATTCCGTTCTTCCTTGATATTTCTTATTCTTCCTAGGTATTTACGAAACAATTTGAGTAATACACTTGACGCAATGTTTCGTATATAATCAAGGATTGTGTACAACAATTTGTGGATCATTTGTAACAAACGCTTTTAAAANTATTTACGAAACAATTTGAGTAATACACTTGACGCAATGTTTCGTATATAATCAAGGATTGTGTACAACAATTTGTGAATCATTTGTAATAAACGCTTTAAAAATTTTTTTTTTTGGGTGCTCTTATGCATCAATTTCTCTATTGTGGATCATAGTTTTGATCGCAAGGGAAATATGAGTTTATTGTAGTCTTCGTTTGTTAGCGATTGCTAGTAAATACAAATAGCGATCTTTACCTCATAGAGCTGAACGAAATATGGAGTGATTGAAGATGGGTTAAATTTCCGAGTTTTGTTTACTAAATTCCTTCATCGTGGACCTTACTTAGTGCAAATAATTCCAAGTGACAACTGGAAAATTTCGTTTAGACAAAAAAAAAAAAAATATACCATATTTAATTCACAATACATGGTGATGCCCACCCATTATGTTATTAAAACAATTTTTATACTATTAGGTCCACAATCTCAGCAATTTTTCTGCAAATATATTTCCCATAGGATGTTGTATTTGGGCTATTTCATATTTAGAAAATCTCTGACAGTACTCCGAGTAAACATCATATAGTATCCCAAGGATAACTCTTGAAATGTGCTTTACCACAAATTATTTTTGGCGTCATGGTGAACTTTTTTAAAGATATAATAAAGTTTAAATATGATTGTTGGGATTTAAAAAATCTTTTTTCAATTTTCAACGGATGACAATTTTTTTCAGTGCAACATCACACATTGTTTATTGGCAGTACATAAACATTTTCGCCCTTAGGGGGAAAATATTCCTTTCTGGGATTTCACAATTGAGTAGGAAGGTATTGTCACTAAAACAAGCTTTTACTTGGTCTTCCGTATAATCAAATACAAGTTTATACTTTTGTATTTGCGTATTATAATTAAAACCACCAGTAAATTAATTATGTAATATGATTCACCATCAGTAAATTATGTGTATAATATTATTATTCTGTATAAATTATTTCGTCCTAAAAATAATTTATTTACATTGTTTGTATAATATACGTGACAATTCCAAGTGAAATAAGATATACTTTAAGAGAAAGAATGATAAAAACTATTATGTTAATTTTGTGTTTCTTCTCAGCATGCGAGTGCAACACCAGCGATGGCATCCAATGATATGCAAGTGTTTCGCAACCAAGAAAGTGTCTACAAAATAATGAGAACAGTATTTGACGTATCTAAGATTGCTGGCCTTGCACCTTTCAGACTTATCACGTCTCATGAAGGTAAAGTTACCGACGTACAGTACTCTATCCCCACAGCAATTTATAGCGCTTCTCTAGCAATAATAATGTTATATGGATACACGGATTACATACTACACAGTTACAACATTTATTTATCACAATATAAATTTAAATTAGTAATTTTAAGCATTTTAAATATGTTTTTGAATTCTGTAACTGCAGCCTTTATTATTATTGCAAACCTCACTTTTAATTACTGCAACATAAAAAAATTTGTAACAAAGCAAGAAAATGTAGAAAACGTTTGTAACACGTACTTCAGGAAGGAAATTAGAAAAATGAATACCAAAATTATTTTGGTCCTTTTTGCATTACCTTTATTTTTAGTGGCAGATATTTATATCTTTTTACAACAGAACTGTAGTTACATATGTATTGCAGCAAACATAATATATTTATTTGTCAACTTTACATTCGTTTTACAACGTGCAATTATCATCAGAGTAACTGAGGTAAAGTTCAAAATTTTGAACCGCACACTCAATGAAATGTTTGATCATACAGTGAAAACGAGAGTGCAGAACATAGAAGTGCATGACATTGACCAAGAATATAATATTGTCAATGATATACCAGAATTAAAGTGTGTGAAACAAGGTTGTTCAAGAGAGATAAAACCTTCAGCACGAGTTACTGAAATTCAAGTGCGTGCATTGGCATTAATTCACCACAGCCTCACAGATTTAACAACAAAAGTTAACGCCTTATATGGTCTGACATTGCTCATCGACATGTTCAATACATTTGTACAAATCGTAACATGCGCATTTTTCGGCGTTAGTGTAGCAAATGAAATACAAGCAAAACATGACGTATTTGAGAACTATGGAATCATTATTGTAAGTATTACATGGGCAGTGCTAAATATCGCTAAATCATTGCTAATCATACAATTTAGTAACGATGCACGAGCCGAGTCTCTGGACACTGTGCGTATTGCCAACGAGTTGCTCCTGACCAAAGACCTGAGTGTGGATGAAGAGAAGCAACTGAAGATGTTGGTGAGTCAAGTCCGTAGCAGAGAGGTGACCTTCACCGCTACTGGCTTTATAACCCTCGACTATTCCTTCTTCTCCTCCATGCTTGGAGCAGTAGCGACCTATGTCCTTGTTATTCTACAGTTCCACGCTGAATAAGAAACAACAGCACAACACTGAGTAAAAATTTAGAAGATTGCAGTTTACCCTTATTTTTGATGTTTAATTATCTTTCTATGACGAATAAAGAAAAAATGTGTTGGTCCTATCTTGCGCAGCAAATAAAAAAATGAGAGAATATTCATAACTAAACCTGGATGATTTTATTGTCAGTACATAAGGTATTTAATACAAGTATGGGCACACATAAGCAAATATCGGTATAATTGTGTATTGATACAAGGTCTGACATATTTTCCATTATAATTATTATAACTTCTTATTAAAATACTAATATTGTATGGTAACTACGTTTGAAGAAGTAGCTATGTTATCATTGAAATCAACTAAAAGTACCTTAAATAGGAGGATTATAGTTTCCAAATACGAGCATAGTACTTCATGTCACAAGTAACTGTTATTCAGTTCCTGTAAATACTATTACTGTGGCAGTCACTAACTAATACTTTTATTCTTTCTGGTTTGATACATTTTATGTCATGTTCAAGATGATTAGTTTTCGTGCCAATTTACGAAAGGTTTATTTTTTAAATTACATCAATACACAGGAAATAATGTAAAAATATTGTAACTCTCAGATAAATCTTATGGTTTTGAGAGCATCATTTAACGAAATACTCTTTACAATTTTCCACGTTCTTCAAGAAAATGGAGTATTGGAAATCATAATACGCAGTATAATTATTGCAAAATTGCCCACTTTATAATCTGCGGAACTGCTTAAAGGCGAGTTTTCAAAGAAATCTCACAATATGGCTTAAACAGCAGAATCCAGGCTCCAGTTGTAAAAAAATAGTCGGTTCTTTCTGGTTTTAAGATAAACACAAATAATTGTAACGTCGACTGTGTTATCTTGAACGTCATGATCTTCGACTGAAGATTTATCGTATCAACATTTCTCATAATCTAGCGGCAAGAGAAGAGAATAGGAAAGCGATTAACATAATA
This sequence comes from Clitarchus hookeri, assembly GCA_002778355.1. NCBI lineage: Eukaryota > Metazoa > Arthropoda > Insecta > Phasmatodea > Phasmatidae > Clitarchus > Clitarchus hookeri. The sequence goes on along the minus strand of NQII01003652.1, from coordinate 47,801 downwards.
TATGAACTATGAGATTTGCGTTGGATTTATCGCGAAGTCAATTATCTGTCATTTGTAAATATCAAAACAACGTTGATGAAAAAATGTACTATTCTTCGAAAATGGTGTTCACCGAAATATGCATATTTAGACGGACAGTGTAACACACGACTAAAAACGGGAGTTTGGTGTGTGATATTTGGAATACAGGATGTAGGACTGAATTGTTCTCACAAGGCCATTATCACCTCAGAATTATTCATGTTTTAATTTGTTTAAAGGACAAATAATTAAAGTACATAACTAAGGGTAGTGAATAGTTGGTTTATTGCCAACTTGGTCACTGGTTGTATAGATTTACGCGAGTCGTACTTCTGCGGTACATTTAAAGAATTTTGTATCGATGCAAGATGCGAGTCGTGGGAACATGTGAACATGCCATGGTTTTAATAATTATGACAGTATCGTAGTGCTGAAAAAGAGTTTTTTTTCATGAACAGGTTGCATACTCCGGAACATTGCAACGCATCATATGAAAATAATTTTCACAAGAAAATTTTGTCATAAACACACTTTTTAAACCATTTGTTTTCTGTAAACAAAATTATGTTGTTCACTAAAAAGGTTCTAATAATTTTTTCAATTTTCTTTCAGAAAGAGTTATTTCTTCGTGGCCATCACTAAACGTAATTATGTACAGTATGTAATGAAATTATACATCAAACTAAATTAATAATTAGCTGACCACTCAATTTGTATACCACGTGTTTCGCAATGCAGATGTCATTACAACCACATGCAAATATTCTTGTATTGGGTATAACAACACGTCGGTAAATATAAACATCGAACTCGGTGTTTTTTTTTGTCGGTAATGGGCACTTTTTTAAAAGTCCAGGCAGGTCTCTGTCAGATAGTGGCAGAAAATTAGACACTTCTTTATCAGAGAACGCATAATTATGTTTATGTGTATAAAAGTTTGTGTAAAGAATTTAATATAATTATATATGTATTCATATGTTTGTATATATGTATATCTAAATAATATGTGTATAAACACATATGTACGAAAGTCTATATGTATATATGTAACTGTATATAAATTTATTGGTTTAAAGTAATATATTTATTCCTAGAATTAGCAATATTTTTAACACAGATGCTTTAATCTGTATTGATAGTAAAAAAAAGTTATAAGTATTAAATAGTGTATTGACGTTTTTGTAAATCCGTTATGTACATATGTATAAACATTACAATACCATTAATTTCACACATTTAATTATGTACTGATGTCTTAAAAATATTTGTACGAAATTTATTTTATACACATAACGTTCCACATTCATACCTAAATACAAATATTTACATATAAGTGTTTATTTAAAACTGATATTTAAATGACATACTTACATTTTATGCTATTATATCTTATAGCGGTAGTAACAGAAAAGGAATCTTAACGTTTATATAAATACGTTGTAATTGGATTACTTTGAATNGATATCTTATAGCGGTAGTAACAGAAAAGGAATCTTAACGTTTATATAAATACGTTGTAATTGGATTACTTTGAATGTATCTTGTTTGCTTTGCAGTTATTTTGAAATTATGATTTGTATTTAGAACTGTGCAGAAATCGAAGATATTGGAAAACTAATTTATATTTACAGATTTGAAATTATTAACTTTTATTTTGTGCATACAGTCTACTAAGTGATCACTTACATTTATAGACGGTTTGCCTTGCAAATTTCTGTCACACATATGTCTATGTATTAAATTAAATTTTCGACAGGCTCACTGACTTACTTATCAACACACAACCCAAACAAATGGAGGCAAAAAAAATCAGAGATGGCCTTCCCTTAGGCTGCAGACATTCTTTTAGAGAGAATTTTTCAAAATTAAATTCCTAAGAGCGTGTAAAGAGGTAAAAAATATTCGATGGCCCTTCAATAGCGCATTAATCCGACAGGATATCGTTGTTTTCTTAGCTTATATATGTGTCCTATACGAATATTAAAAAAATTGTATCAGGATTTTTAGAAATTCAATTGCGAAGAGGCCGTATAGGGTAAAAATATTTTTATTTCATAATTTTTTGAGATTCAAAATCTTTGATATATAAAAAAAAAAAAGGAAAAATGTATTTTAAATATTCGTCAGTATATCAGTAACTATAAAAGATACAGTTATGATCCTTGTTTGAAATGTTGGCAAAAAAACACCTAAATGTAATTTCAGGATTTTTCCAAATTTAAATCGTTGTGAAGGTATAAAATTTTTGAATGTGTTTTCGATTGTGTGTTACCAACATTACATATTTTATTCGCAAAACCATCAAATCAACATAGTTTGTAAAATGTTTTCAATTTAAAAAGTATGATTAAAGTTTTCACTTTCGTTGCAATCGTAGAAAAAAATTGAGCAGGGTCAATAATTAAATACAGTAGTCAGTAAAACACATAGCGCAATATTATTTTTCTTGTGACGTTACATTTACGGGTTCAGATCACATTTTATATTGCAGTAAATTATTTCATACATAATTTTTGATGAAGAGTTAATTGGGATATAAAGCACATTCCAACTGCATTGTAACCGTTTTTGTCTTGCAACATTTCCTGGTTTCTTCGAAACAGAACTGACAAAAATACAAATTTGCGAATAACGTAGAGTACTGTCGAAATCACATTATATAACTCTGCCGAAAAGTTTTGTTTATATTTCGTTTCCAACAAACCAGAGTTTTCATTCCCTATAGTTTTACTGAAGCGAATCTTGAAAATATTACATTGGCATTGGAAATAGGAATGTTCAGAAGAAAAATAAAATTTATTATAATTTAATTCTGTAGTTTTGAAGTAAATAGATAAACAGTTAAAAATTGCCGCACAAGAAGATGCTACAAGGACTATGAAACGTAAAACAGTTTAAAAATGTAATAAATGCCCACAGTTTGTTTTAATTCGTTGGAAGGGGAGCATACAACTGTGGACATAAGTGTAAAAATTGGTGAAGCAGTAATAATCCTGAGGAGTTCATCAAGATAATTTACCCTCCTGGCCTATCACTACACGAGATTATTCGCAAGATTGTCACTCCATTGATGTTACAAACAAATCGTTGCGATATTGCCAGGCTCAAAATTAAGGCTTGTAGAATAGTTGTAATCGAAACCAAAGTCTTCACTGGATGTTCACAGGGGAATATTGATTCATAACGCAAACACACCTCATTCTATCCGAGTACTCTTTTGAGTTTGAGAGATTGCATGTTATTGCTGTAATTACAAGTGAGGTCCAGCGACAGTCGCTGAAGGAGGCAGGGAGAGATTAGTGGGAGGACTTCTTCTCGCATGGGCAGGTCTACGTGGCCTGCTACAAAGTAAGCTCACTTAGCAAATGGTGATCACAACACCTGCAGGCCGAACCACTAGTGTTATGTATAAGATTACTTTCGTTAAATGAAATATGTAGCTGCTTCATGGAGTACGCGCAAACGAATACGCAGACAGAAAGCTATTTACCTTATATTTACAGCGAGGATGGACGATTAAACTCGTATACTTTCTATAAGTTCGGTTGACGTGTTACTTTGTGTCTATAACTTAATGCTTTATATATGCTTGTATTTTACTGTCTCTACATTTTGGCATAAACTCTTGTAAGCTTGTTTCGCAATTTTAGCAAGACAATTACAGTTAACATGTGTGGAGAACTAAACATATGGTAGGAAATATTTACTGTACTTCACCAAAAATCTGTGAGAAAATTAAACCTATATGCTTAATGTTGTTGATAAATACAAACAAATTTAGATTAGTGAATTATAGTAATATCAAAACAAATACTTTATTATTGTTACATTTATGGGATTATGCCTCTTCCTGTTTCTCTTCCTCATTCATTACTCTTGTAGTCTTTGTTTTTAAAATTATAATTATTTTTCTATCACTGTTTACATTGTTATTAAAAAGAACCAGCATCTTTTTATTCTACAAATTAAAGCGGCGTTTATCGTTTGCATTAATAATTGTTAATTTATAATTTCAGAACTTGGAAATAATTTTTATGTTTTCCTACATTGTACTTTGTTTACTTAGTAGATGTTCTTTGATCATATCGCAGTTTCTGTGATACTGAAAGTATAATAAGAAAAAATTAAAATGATTTATAAGAAGAACAAGATGTAATTTATATTTTCTGAATTACAAGTTAGTGATTGTAATACAAATATGATGTTTTAAATATTTAAAATTAATCCTAACAGCTGTTTTTCCAACATGCTCTACTTCTCTTACGTTTGTGGTCAATTTGATGTTGTGTATGCGTGTGTTTTTATATATGACATGTTATTATATGTATTATTGTAATATTTTTGTAACTATACTTCCTATTTCTCTTTTCATCAATATATATATATTTTCAAATGACTGTACGTTTTACAATCTGCAAGAGTTTTTGTCAGTGATATCATAACCCAGAAATACTCCAATAATATATCAGAATGTTGCACTTTTTTTTTAGTCATAATTACGAAAGTTGAAATGCTTGTAATACATTGCAATATAATTATTTTTTCTAGAACAGAACGATATAAGAAAAATGTGGCTGCAAACTTTTATATCTAGAGATATCATATTATCTTTAGATACCAATAATTGATTGAATTTTAATTACATCAACAATAAATAAGTGAAGGTAGCTTTGTAAATTAGATTTAGCGAAATAATAAGTTAACTTCTCCTTAAGAGTGTTGTGAATTTAGCTAAGTTTTTGCCAATTTGGAGTACTTTCGTAATTTTAAATTTGTTGTGCATGTTTCAGGATCACATCTATTTATATATTTCATACAAAATAATTTGTCAAATAGTACTTAAAATATTTTTCATTTAAATTTTGTGATATTTATTTTAATAAACTTAAAGTGTTTTCAAGAATTCAGTTGAAATATAATTTAATATTTACCAGATTTTCTGTGTCAATCCTGGTGTAAAATGTTAATTACTATTTATAATAAACTCTGCATTAAAAAAAAATGCACATTTGCAATGAAGGTATTTCAGACTGAAAAGCCTGGCATGAATTTTTGTAAGCGTCAAGCATACACACTAAATACGTATAGTTTTAATAGTCAATAGACTAATTGGCAATTATACCCATTCTGCAAAACAGCGCAATTAACTGAAGACAGTCTGAAACCAACATTTAAAGACGAACGAATTCTTCAATTTTTACAGTGACTGGTAAAAATAAATTTATTATAAGCACATATAATTGACAACACAGAGAGGCAGATGTAAATAATATAAATTACAATGACTGATAAAAACAAATAGTTGTAGAAGCCGTTCCAGTGTTACAATCTCACTACGCAACACATAATGACTTCATTTATTTTAAGCCCGACTGCTTTATTGTTCTAGAAATAAAATAAATGCAAAGCTTAAAATTATATTTCTATCACATGTGAAGTCTAGTATATCATGTTGGAAATATTTTCTCCGGCATCAGGTGTAACTGTTGATTTCATCACGTACTTAAAGAACAAATGTTTTATGAAGATAGTAATGACATCATTTACATATTTTATTTCTGTTAACGTATTTTAAACAAGAGTTAATGCACGTTTTAAATAATAAGTGGCATAATATTAACTAGTATACATTTTTTTAAATTTATAGATATAAAATTTTATTGATTTTGATGTAAATATGGTTAATGTGACATACAATGAGCATCTGGAAGGCTGGAACGACTTCTTTAGATTTTCTGGATGTGTTGTTCTGGTTCTTGCAGCACAAAGTGATAATTTAAGACAGGTGCTATTAAACATACATTCTACTGGGTACAGGAACAAAACTGTCAATCACATAATATTTTCGTAAATGGGAACGTTACATATAAAACACTTATTTTAGTTTACTAGGCCCAAGTACAGTTACGATGAAAATATTTTGTTAAGTTTCACAAATGCTTTCGGTTTGAAAGCTAAAGTATTTCTGAACATTTAAGAGAACATCTGAAGTGATCAGATTAAACAGTTTGATGCTACGCCACTGTGGAAGACAGGGTGGCGTGTAGGGTCGTAGTTAATTACTCCAAGCACACACTATAATGTGCTTTGAAGGTTGAGGGTATTGCAATAAAGTAGTCTTTTGGTGTTTCATTTGGAAGGATAGATATATTGTCTCGAGGTTAATACAAACAATCTACAGAAACACTTCCGAGGTGTGGTACTCTAATAATTTGGCTACTTGGATTAACTGCGGACGACTTCATGATGGAGGGGGCCTTCTCTGGACCTTGATTGTAAACTTAACTTTGCTGCTGTTGGCGCTGGTAGGCTGTCAGCTGGGGATGAGCTCCGGTGAGTTAGGCGGCCTTTGGAAAAAGGCCCGTTGGGTGTCGTCGTCTCCCCTGGACTGCTCTACTGACATACTGACGTACTGAGGTACTGTTGTGGCCGAGAGTCCGACTCCTGGCCTCTCGACTGACTGACTGACTCTCCGCGTGGTACTCTCGAACTGCCTGATTCCTCGAACTAACGTCTCTAGGCGGTAATAATTGACTGACTCCCTCTTCTCTCTAAAAGGGGTTTTTATGCTCGCCAGCCTCCCCCCTTAAGTGTCGGCACATGTCTCTATTATTGGGGGAGGGGGTGAAGTGGTAGAAAGCAGAACAATGCCTTTCAAAATGTGCCCTGGTTCCTGAAGGTTGGGGGGCAAGGGGGAAGGTGGCACTTTGCTCCTAGCTTGCTCTGTCAGCTATTTCTCTGTGCGTTGTGCGTTTCCACATTGTCCTGTGGTTAGCTAAGGGGGTGGGGGTGTTCTCGGCACCATTATCCAGTTTGTCAGCGGTTTCTTCCGCGGTGCATGTTTTCTGAATTTAGGTGAACTACGTTTCTCTATCTCGTGATACCTCTGCGCTCAACAGATCTCACGGGCTTGCTAGAGGCGTTGGGGGAGGGTGGGTGAAGAGGGGTGGACTAGGCATCAGCGACACATGTTATAGTCGGCACGCGCCTCCTTCTCGATTTGACCTTCCCCTGCGGTGACTGGAAGTGACATGTGTCTCTCTAAGCNGGGTTGTGGGACAGTGCCACTCTAATACTTCTAATGCGTCACACGTCAAGTTATGACAATAATTGTTGTAAATCAGAGCTCCAAATCAAGAGCTTGTGTAGACGAACACTTTATGATCTTTCAAAGAAAATGGGAAAAATTGTCCTTATTTTTGCTGGCACAGCAGAAATTTCCTACAGAATAATGAATGTTTCTAAATATGCATAATTTAAATACATCTGGTATAGTGTCCCATGTTACTCATTCTGTAACTATAACACCTAAAATATTTAACACTTAATTTAATTAAAAAAACGGGTATTTTGGCCTACTTCCTACTGACAGTTGAGTTCGTAACTGTCTGTTTCTACGTCTTCAACTACCCTTTTAACATGTTTTTAACTAACAAACTGATATTAATGAAAATTGTGTAAATTTGTGATGCCACTAACAATTCTCACGACGTTTCCTTACACAAAAGCATATATTCTGTATTCGTAAAAGTATGAAAATGCAGAAACTCTCACACTCTAAACCCGAATAAGCGATANACAAAAGCATATATTCTGTATTCGTAAAAGTATGAAAATGCAGAAACTCTCACACTCTAAACCCGAATAAGCGATATCATTTAGTGAAATAATATTCACAGGAAGTCAGTTGATAGGCCACTATGGACCGGCGAATCAAGCCAATTGACTGGGAACAAGTGATTTATAGCAATGGAATTCTCGACATTCAGTGAGAAACACAAATAAATCAGTGAAATTCAGCCACCNGGAACAAGTGATTTATAGCAATGGAATTCTCGACATTCAGTGAGAAACACAAATAAATCAGTGAAATTCAGCCACCATATTAATCAGATACCTGTCCCTTATTATCGGACGCTAATGTTTTTACTGTTTTCACTGATTTGGCCCAATTATCACTGTTTCAAATTTAGAGTTCATTGTGGGAATGAGATGTAAGTCAAAGTAAGCGCATTAGTACTTTCATATTACGTTTATACATTTGTGATGTGCAACAATTTTCCACATATGCTTAAATTCACTTAAGTTATGTTGTAACTTAACAACCACACAGTGTTTACAAGAAGAGAACTAAACTGTACATAACCCTGACAGTCAGGTACACACCCTGGCATTTTTTCACCACACACTCACAAATGTGGTGTCTCTAGTTAACTCAATGTATGGTCTGGTATTGCTGCTAGGCATGATCACCACATTCGTTCAAAACACATGTGTCTTTTAACAATTATAATACCATCTTAAATACGCAAATTAAATCGGTACTTAATCATTTACTATGGCTATATGATCCCGTCTTTTTCATAGGCGGTGATATGCTACGTGAAAACATTGCTAACTATAAAGTTATGCAATGAGGCGAAAACCCAGTCTCTCGACATTGTGCGTATTTCCAACGAGTTACTTCTTACCACAGACCTGAGTGCTGATGATATGGAGCAGCTGAAGATGTTGTTGAGTCAAGTTCATAGCAGAAAGGTGACCTTCACTGCTACAGGTTCTATAACACTCGACTCTTCTTTCTTATCCTCCATGCTGGGGGCAGTACCAACGACCTACATATTTGTCATACTGCAGTTAAACATCACATGAAATATCTTAGATGCCATGTAGAGTAAAAATTTACTAAATAAGTCACCCTCAATCGTACCTTGGCGCATGGGAAACCAGGCAGTTATATTAATTATTTCCAGCATTTTCATGTGTAATCGCATGACCCCAGACAACTGGAATGTCCTAAGACTGTCCACGGTCCTTGAACACATGTTCGGAGTTGATTGATTTTATGACATCATGTTTACTGTAGTCCAAAATGAGCTGATGTGTGATTTATTTGAAGTAGTTAAGCCTTTCGATGCAATGGAAATGTAAAATGCGTGAATGAGGTTTTTTTCCCCAAGCAAGTCTATCAAAAAATTAGTGCCCCTTCATATGTAAGTGTTTCTGCGATTACATAAGACCGATACAGCATTGGTGGAAATTTCTGGGCTCTTATGACCTTCATAGGATGGACGGATCTTTATGACTTTCTGAGTTCAAGTGAATAATTTAATGTACTACCGTTAGAATATAAATTCGTAAATTTTTGGCATTTGTTATAATATTGTTGGACCAAAATACTAACTAACCAATGTTCCACATTTAATTATACACTGTAGAGCCAAAAATACTGGTACACCTGCCTAAAATCGTGAAGGGCCCCCACGAGCACGCAGAAGTGACCCAATACGACGTGGCATGTACTCGTATAATGTCTGAAGGTATGCAGGAGGCAGTTCACACCATTAATTATGTAGGGCAGTCCACAAATCCATAGGAGTGCGAGGCGGTGGACATCTCTTCTGAACAGCACGTTACAAGGCATCCCAGATATGTTGAATAAAGTTCATGTCTGGAGATTTAGGTGGCTAATGGAAGTGTCTTAAGTCAGAAAAGGGTTCCTGAAGCCACTCGGTAGAAACTCTCGACGTGTCGGGTGCCACATTGTCCTGCTGGAATTAGCCACGTCCGTCGGAATGTACTATGGTCATGAATGGGTGCAGGTGATCGGACAGGATGCTTACATATCTGTCACCTGTCAGAGTCGTATCTAGACGTATCAGGGGTCCCATTTCACACCAACTGCACACGCCCAATACAATGACATAGCCTGCACCAGCTTGAACAGTTCCCTTTTGACATGAAGAGTCCAAGGATTCATAAGGATGTCTTCATATCCATACACTTCCATTCTTCCAATACAATTGGAAACGAGACTCGTCAGAACAAGCAACGTTTTTCCAGTCATCAACAGTTAAATGGCGGTGTTGGCGGGCCCAGGCGAGGCGTAAAGCTTTGTGTCGTTCAGTCAAAAACAGTACACGAGTGGGCCTTCGGCTCCGAAAGCCCAATTCAATGATGGTCCGTTGAATAGTTTGCATGCTGGTACTTGTTGATGCCCCAGCATTGTAAGCTGCGGCAATTTGAGAAAGGGTTGCACGTCTGTCACGTTTAATGATTCTTGTCAATCGTCGTTTGTCCCGTTCGTTCACGATCTTTTCCCGGCCGCAGCGATGTCGAAGATTTGATGTTTTACAGGATTCCCGATATTCACGGTACACTCGTGAAATGGTCGTACGCGAAAATCCAAATTTTATCGCTACCTCAGAGGTGCTATGTTCCATCTCTCGTGCGACGACTTTTAAACCACGTTCAAACTCACTTAAATCTTGATAACCTGCTATTGTAGCAGCAGTAACCGATATAGCAACTTAGCCAGACTCTTGTTGTCTTATATAGAGGCAGCCGACAGCATCGCGTTACCATAATAGGTTCCATACCTCTATTATTTGTATACGCACTCCTATACTAGTTTTTTTTTTGTCTCTCCAGTGTACGATTATGAGATAACCTGCATGTTACTTTCTGATAAAAGTCGCTTAAACCTAGGTAAAACATTATTTTACTGAACCTTTAAAGAATTAACCATTACATTATGAATACATAACATGCAATGTTTACAGATAGGCGTGTTAATGATACATTTTACAGTATGTAAACTGAAAAAACTGATGTCTCAGCACTCAATATAATAGAAGCCTTAAAGGTTTCAGATACCATTGTCTCTAAGAAAATTGATTTTCTGCAGAAAGCGATAGGAATGACTCGCGAGGATGTCAGATAATTTCCCTCAAAGAAATGTTCAGCTTGTCTTAGCAAGCATATGGATAAATTTTAGATGTGTCAATTGCCGATTACATCAGCTGCAATAAATTACAAATGCTATTTCAGAGTGTACGCCGAAGAGAACGTCTGGAGAATTTTGTGTCAATAATGTAAATAATTTAAGGACAAAAACAAAATGGATATACGTGGCTTTTACAGTGTTACTGCAAGCTTTATTCACCCCACTTTACTGAACACAGACTTTTATTTGCCAAATATTTATCACGCTGGAGAATGTACGTTATTCAACTTTCGGAAACTGAGAAATGTTTACACATATACAATACGTTATACGATCACATATTCTAAATTTACTTTGTGTTTAGCGTAATTGTAGCGTTGCAGTGATCAACATCGGGCTGAGCTTCCACAATCTTGTGGATCGGTACGCTAAGTTTGTGAAGTTTTGACACCTGAATACCTTAATTACGACTTAACTCAACAATACTGTGAAACACAACATTCCGTATACGCTGCCAGAAAATAGAGTATATTAACTGAAAAGTGAGGTTTTTGGTCGTGTGGGCCGAATATGAGCCTTCTAGAAAAAAAACTACGTCAGACATATTGTAGGGTGCATTTAAATGCACATGTCAACAAATGACTTTTCTGCATCGATGATAAGAAAACCGTCATGGGACTGAAATAAAGACAGTGTAGATTTGAACACAGTTTGCTGTTCTGATCATTTCAGGCGTGTGAACAACGTGATAATCCTCAGTGAATTGTAAGCACAAATTTTAAAAAGTGAGTAAGTGAAGAGATATGGGTGGCTCTTAACATTGAGGTATTGAGAGCCGATAATGGTGAAGTGAGGTGAGTATGATGGAACAGCGCTGGAAAGAAAGGACGGGGATGAACGGGAGATGCGGCACGATTCCTACATGCGAAAAGCCCGACGCGACCCCGTCGGGAAACGAACCTGGTTCGCCTAGGTGGGAGGCGAGTAGTATAACCACTACACCACCGCGGCTCCCTAAATTTTATGAAGGTAATTTAAGTTCTTAAGATTTATAAAATATTTATAAAAATGATGTACTCTTTCTATTTATGAAAACGTTTTGTAAAATTTATAGGTTTATCATAAAAAATGCGCGCAGAAAAAAAAATTCGAAAAAGTTATTATCTAAACTTTATTTAAATATCCACAATAAACTACCCCTACACGATTTGATGAAGCTGTAATTAATTTAACTGCATTTAAAGTTAAGATTATGATGTTAAAAATAACGAAAGAATAAATAAATAAAAACCACAACAAACCAAGCAAGCACGTGACGCCGCCATGCGACCCGCGCCGCTACTCGACTGCGTGTACCAGGAGAACATTACATAGCAGGAGGCTTGTTAGACTGCAGCAATGTCAATACCTCCTGTACCATGATGTTCTCCTGATTGCAAAAGTCGAATACCGGCGTGCTAAAATTTGTGCTGAGCTTGATGAGAGATGCCTAACGTGTATAGTAAGTAACATACATACATCACTGGCCCCCAAGAAGCTTGAACTTTTTTTCTTTATGCAATTTGTTTCTATGGGGGTACATAAAGGATCAAGTGANACCATGATGTTCTCCTGATTGCAAAAGTCGAATACCGGCGTGCTAAAATTTGTGCTGAGCTTGATGAGAGATGCCTACTAACGTGTATAAATAAGTAAGTAACATACATACATCACTGGCCCCCAAGAAGCTTGAACTTTTTTTCTTTATGCAATTTGTTTCTATGGGGGTACATAAAGGATCAAGTGTTTCGTCCACCATTGCCGGCAACATTGACCACCTTTTGGAAACACATTTTGAGACTTCTTATATGTAGATTTCCTAGGAGATACATAAAAGCAAAAAAAAAAATTTCACGTATTAAGTAGAAAATTTTTTTCTTGAAGATTTCAAACTCTTAAAATAATAATAATATTAGAATGCCTTATATATAAAGTACATATATATCTTTACTTAAGTGTAGTATGATTAATTAAGCAATATTAAGTTAATCAAGAACGCCGGTAGGTTTTGTTTTTTTAGTGGTTTTTATTTTAAGAATGCAGAAAAACACTTGAATATATTTTCTGAAATATTTCAGTAGAAATTTCAGTAGAAAGCAAAAACTAAGGTCTTATAAGAAATTGGGTATTGAATAACATCTACGGTATAGGCTTAATGTGAAGAAAAAAACAAACACATCAGGTGTATTTATTTATCCACTATCGCGACAAAGTGTAGCCTACTAATTAATGTAACGGGATGAGAAATTAGATCGGTTATCGAACTCCTGAAATTACATATATTTATTTGCATTCTTTTGAATCTTCAGTTAAATATAAAAATTTTACATTTTTATCATGCACGACGCACAATGATATTATTTCGTCTACGTATGAATTGACTTTATTTTATGATTAATGCTTCAATTGGTGAGCTTCGAACGCGTGTCTCCTTTGACGACGTATAGAAATATTTGCAAGTTAATATTTAATTAATATTGTCGATTAATTAGAATTCCTCGGGTGATAAGTTTTTCTGACGATCATTAACTGCTACAACTATCGCTGAGGCCTGTCTTTATTTTAGAGTAACATGTATTGAAATGCGTGAACACATAATCATCAGCAGTTCATAATCCACGCCGCCCCACAATCAGCAGATGATTTTTAATTGTCTGCGCTCCAGTGCTCACAAACAAGTGCGAACCCCCAGAATTAATTTTTAAAGAATTCACCACTTCCATAATTTTGAAGATGAAATAGTTCCCTTTTTTTGTACCATTTAATGTTTTGTGAGAGTTGATATTTAGAAGTATAATGTCTAACACATGGAATTTTAGTTATTATTTTAATTATTTCCATCATCTACGTTTGATATAACAGAATTTGAGAGTATAAATTTGTTTAACTAACCTACACACTATAATTGAGTGCCGTACGAATTACTTATTTCTTTTGACTTTGATTAACATATAGGTTAGAATTTTATCAGCCATCTAATCTGTCAGTCTCATTCGTTTACAACTAATAGAAAGATATTTTGTTAAAATCAGAACTGAGAAATAATTTAGTGCTTATATGTACGTAATACAATCGTTGCACATTTACTTTAAAAGTACGCGGAAGATGAATCGTATATATTTTTAATCACGGCTCTAGAACGAACTCAGGCCTCTTCTTTGCTTGTAATCTTCATCATGTCTTCGTACCATCTTACTTGCCTGGTTTTAAAAATATTAAATTATTCGGACTCGTGTATCACTAAATTAATGAAAATTCCTAGCTGCGTGATTACTTCAGATCACTCCAGCCCTAGCGAAAAATGCAACATGGCTTAAAACTTCCTTAAAAGCAATTTAAAATTTCCGCAGAGAAAGCTAAAATTGTCAACAATTTTATATTAAAAAAAATACCAATATTCTCATAAGCTAACTAGTATCACCTCACATTGTTATAACATAAAATGTTTGCAAATAACAAACTGTTGACAACTTTCTCTCTAAAGGAGAAATTAAATTAGTTTCAAGTTCTAATTTTAACAAAATATCAAAAATAACAAAAGAAAAAAACATACAACAATGTCAAAAGAAATAGATAAATCCTACGGCTTTCAATTATGGTTTGTAGGTTAGCTAAACAAATATATACTCTTCAATTATATACGCCTGTTATCTCAAACATAGTTTATCAAAATATTTACAATAATAATTTAAATTCCATGTGTTACAAATGATTCTGATATCTCTAATTGCCCTGCCATACACATTAATAAGTAACTTGATATATAAAAAATAAGATGATTTTAATACTGTGTATATATTAGTGTAATTTATAATCGCAGAGGAATGATTATTGTTTAAAATTTTTAAATACTTTGAGGTTGGCTTATTTTGATGCACTTCGATCATAACCTAGCACTTCTGTTAAACTGAAAATTAAATTAAAATTTATTGTAATTTTTTTCTATAAATATAATTTTAAATTTATTGAATTAAAAATTAAAATCTATAGAAAAAGAAATTGTAGTTTAAATTCCTTCGACGGTATCTTATGATTCTTGTGCGCAACACACACACACTCACCTATAAATACTCATACACACGTTGCCGTTAGAAGTTTAATGTACTATACTTTTTTAAAAATATTTTTGCTTCTATACGTCAAATTTATATATATATGCACATATATACGTGTCTAAATATGCGTATGTGTTCATATAATATGCTAGTAATTTCCATCCCAGGGTTAATATTATCACCCAGGAATATGCATATTTTACAACAGAAAGTGTCGCACTTTTATAAAGAAATTATCAACATGTGTTAGTTAAAAATTATTAAGTAGGATTTTACGCAATTTAATCAAACGACTTAGAAAGTTAATAGAATAATAATGATCGAAACAGTTATTTCTAGAGGTAACACACTTGTTGTAGGTTGTCTGGAGGTACAAATATTTATCTGAAATCCACTTATATACTATTATAAATTGAGTGAAATTTGTTATCAAAATTACATTTAGGAAAATTTGTTACCAAACGAAATTATATGTAAAATTCTCTGTTAATGTAGTGAATATAACTGCGTAACTGTAAAAATATTGCTATAAATAAATTAAGTATAGTGGAATTATTGATTATTTATCCTTACAATTATAGTTTTTTTTGTAAGAAACCCTTTACTTTTTAAAGTGTTGTAAAGGTTAAATATAATTAAATTATTTTCGAAATAATGCTAGAAATATTTTTGTGTAACTTCTTTGTTTTCATTTCTAAAATAATGTCCGTTTAAATAAGTGACGAAGACGTCGCTCAGGGTTTCTGGACATTTTATGTTTTCGGTTTCATTATCAAACATTTCTAGCTGAATATAAAATGCCGTTATTTAAAATTTACGAGTGTAAATAACTGGGTGAAAGTAACAAATATTACTTAAAAAATTATTATTTCAATATATAAATATATGGTATTTTTGTTACCAAATCTTAGGAGAGACAGTTTTAATTTTCAGACGATGAACAGTTTGAAATGCGTTCTACAGGATCAGGCGTAAGAGTTGGTTTCATCACATTCTAAGAGAATAAGAATTGTTATGAAGAATGTGATGGAAAGCGTTTTAAATATCTGGTTTCAGAGGATACCATTCAAACCAGAGCAAGTACACTTTAAATACAATAAATAATACAATACACATAATCGAATAATATAATTTATAGAGCCTTAACATAATTAGTTTGAAGTAAGTGGGATTGTTGTGGATTGGGCAGTGGCACTGAAATGCTAGAACCACCTCTTGAGATTTTTCGGACACTTTGTTGAGGTTTTTGCAGCATAAAGTGCAGATTACACAATAAGCGCAAGTAACATTCCTTTATAAATGGTAATAATTAGCATCAAATGGACAGATAAGAAGGTAGTTCATTATCAGCGCCAAACTCAGCTGAAGTTGTTTAGCGAATGTACTTGGTGGTCATTTTAGCGTCACTGCTAATAAAATGCACGAAGACTGGTGTGCGCGAAACTCTGCAGGCTAATTCTGCGCAGTTGATGGAAGTGACGTATGTTTTATGATTTCGATGCAGCCTGCAAAAGCAGAACCCATAGCCAACGTAATCCAAAGCTGAACCCGCAGTCGACGTAATCCGCATTAGGCGAACCCGCGATCTACGTAACCCGCTGTGGCCAAAGGCGCAGGAGATTAATTAAGGGTAAAATCAAGGAAAGTGAGCGTAAAACGGGAGATATTTGCACACCAATCGAGAACGAATGGGGAAGGACACACACAAAAATGTGGTGACGAGAAACAAATTTCGTAAATTGCCACCCCATAAAATTCGATAAAAATAGTCGAAGGTACCTCCCACCTAAATTACATATAGCCGTTGGCATTCTAAGCATGTGTAACGAGTCTTGGTGCCGTAGCTAAGACCGTTTAGGATATACAACGTGTTTAAACAAACATGTGCACAAAATCGGGCACATGATTCGCGACAGGAAAAGAGGAAGAATGAAATGAGATACCCAGGGTCCATCTCAAATAAAAAGTGCTGTAGAAGCCCATAAAGGCGGAGGGCGACAAGTATATTACGTTGGATATTATATAAAGTTCTTGCGTTAGAGGAACACAAATCTGTATACGGATTAATTAAACCAAGAAAACAATAAAAAGAAGGTATAGTGCATCGTACACACATAAATCAAGTATATTATAGGAGCTGTCACCTTTTGATTGCATGCAACAATTATACCGTGAGGTTCAATTGATTATAAAAACCATCGTATGAAGCAGGACATCGCAGTTAGCAAATAAGCCTCCTAGTTGCCACTTTCTAGGACCCACCATTTCAGGTTAAATTGCAAACGAATGGTACAGTGGTAGCAATGCCATCGCCTGGAGAGTAGGCAACCCATCCTGCGCCCGGAAAAATACACCGGANNGGGGGGGGGTACCCGCGGAATTAGTATGGCAACGAACCAATAAGCAGCAAACAGATTAGCATTAGGAAATGTGCTACACCAAAGTGTGGCTGGGAAGGTGGCAGATTGCGCAGCATAGAGTAGAAACGAAGACAACAGTATGTTGGTTGTACTGGCTAACTGTGACCGTATCCGTGATAAACACATGTTTGGTGCGTCCAGTGATGATGTGTGATGTACAATGCAGTCGGTGTTGCGATACGTGGAGTGTAGCGATAATATTTTAATGGGCCCAGTAGCACGAGACTGTACTAATGTGTGTAAACACATGTCACTTCCGTGACGTAGCAATGCGTTATCTTTACTGAAGGCACTACCTGACAGCACAACGGAACATTATGCAGGTGCCGTATCACAACCAATTTCACAACAAATGTTGGAAATGTGCCCCTCCAATGACAATGCAGTAGTTCATACTGCGCATTAGCTCTTGGCGTTTCTCGCACTTGATCGGAGACAACAGGTCCTCTTCAGATGTCCCAGGTATCTCGTATACACACGCCTTAAGAAATCCCCACAGCCAGAAGTCTAATGGCATAAGGTCTGGGGAGCGTGGTGCCAAGCGCGAGACCCACCTCGTCCTGTCCAGTGAGCGGGATGCGCTGTTTTGAGGTGCTCACGCACAATCCTGGTGAGATGGGTTGGTGCACCATCGTGTTGCAACCAAAAACGTTCTTTGTTGGCGAGCGGAACATCATCCAGTAACTGTGGCAATGGGAACTGAAGTGAATCAGAATATGGAAATCTTTACACTCGGTCCGGCACCAAGAATTGGCCAATAACATTGTCCTCCAAAATACCGGCCCGATTGTTGATGGCAAAGCGGGGCTGGTAGCCGCTCATTACAGTTGCATGAGGGTTGGAGTCGTCCCACATGTGGACATTTCTACTGTTGCAAAAACCTTCGTGTGTGAACGTGGCTTCGTCTGTAAACATTACAATCGTGTCGGGAAATCAGGATCAATTTCACACTACTGCATGAACCTCCGTCAAAATTCAAGCCGACGGGCATAATCTGCCAGCCCCATTGATTGTACCTTACGCATATGGTGTGGTCGCAGCAGCTGTTTATGAAGGACTCACCATACTGTGCCATTAGTTGCATCCATTCTCCGCACGATCGAGCGGGTGCTCGTTGAAGCGTTGTCCGCTACATTCTCTAAGACCACCTCTTCAAACTGCGGAGTGCGGACGTTTCTCCATCAACCAGATCCATATCGGCGATGAAACGTTCCTGTTTCCCGTAGTCGCTATGCAAGGAGTGCGAAAGTCTGGGGGTCCAGCTGTCGTCATGCAGGGTATCTTTGACTGTACACTCGCGCAGCTGCCCTGCAGTTGCCTCTCACTTCACCAGACACCAAGACCATGTTAGTTATTTCGGAATATGTGTACTCGTACATGTCCATGTCTGCAGTACCTAGTGAAGCGAAGCGGTGACAGGTTGTGAATAATCGGCTGCTCGGGCAATGCGGCGGGAAACTACACTGTATGTAGGGCGTGAGGTAAGGGGAACTGGCGGTGACGTGTAACATTATGCATCATACCACCAACTTGTGCTTATTACCGGGAGCATTACACGTTGCCTACCCACCAGGCCATGGCTGTGATACCATTACACGATTAAACCTAAAACACTGGGGCATAGATTCAACTAGAGGGCCTTATTTGCTAAATACGACGTCCTACTTCTTCCGATGGTATCAACAATCAATTTAACATCACATAGTAATTGTAGTATGCAGGCAAAGAGTGCCAACCCCTATTATTTACATAAAGAAGGTGTGTACTACGTACAATACTTTCCTTTTATCCAAGATCTTGGTTTAATTAATCCGTATACCGATTTCTGTTACTCTAACGCAAGTAGTTTGCATAATATCTTGCGTAATATGCTTGTCGCCCTCAACCTTAAAAGGATTCTACATCCCTTATTATTTCAGATGGGCCATGGGTGTCCTATATCATTCTTCCTCTTTTCTGGTCACGATTCGCGTGTCCGAGTTTGTACACATTTTCCTAAACGCGCTGTATAGTAGTTTAATCGTCAACCTTCCCTTTAGACTTCTCAGTTAAAAAGAGATCGACAATACACTACGAGGCACTAGAAAATTATAGCGTTAAGGAGTGTGAAAACTGGAACAAAATATGTCGGAAATATTGTGAATTGAAAATTTGTCACCCTTTAAAAAATCGAATTGTGGAATGTCCCTAGTCTGTGACACATTCCTCCTTAAAAGATGCTACAGCTCAAAATTTCAAGTTCCTAGGCCGAATCGCATGGAAACAGCAAGCCGTAAAAACGAAAAAGAAAAACCTCCCTTACACCTCAGTGATATTTCCGTGTAGTATTTTAATGGAAGTTTCGGGTGCGGCTAGGTTAGAAGGAAGATGTAGGGAGAGTAATTTTAAAAAAAAAGGCAGCATTGCACACAGATAGATAAGAATAATGTGGGAAAAGACATCGAATGTAGCGACTTTTCAAACCACAATTTGTGGTACCCAAGGGGTACGAAAATGAAACAATATTAGATAAGGGAAAAACCTAGTAAAAACAAGCATAAACTGGGAAATTCGTATACAGAAATCGAGAATGGGTAAGGAAGAACCCACGAAAGTAGAAAAAATATGTATAAAAATAGTCAGAGGTGGCTAACGACTAAAAGGCTTAAATCTGTTGAGTCCACGAGCGATCCTACTAATTTCCGTGACAGTATGTTCAGCTCTCTAGGAAATATATCAATTTGACATCCGAACCCTCCTTAAAATCATAGAGTTAAGGCGAAGTCAACGGTACAAAGTGATACGATGTGAACTTATAGGCTTTAGAAGGATGCCATACTGGAACGTCATTGGTTGAACCTATTCCCGCGGACCAGAGAGCGTCACAGCCTTTACACGCCAGCTGACGTAAGCTTAACATCGCGCAGTGATCCCGGATATGGCCACTGTCAAGGTTCACTCTGAACCACCGGCTGCAACTTGGCGACACGAGACAGGAGTTGAGCTCCGTTGAAAGTCACACCACCTCGCACAAATGGAGGCCAAGTTAATCAGCAGACAGCTCCTTCCCGACAAATAACCGCACAGCTTCTCCCTCATTGTTGAACGAGGAAAAAAAAAAAAAAAAAAAAAAAAATACACCACGAAACAAATTTATCCATTTACAGGCCACGACACTATTATGTAACATTTCATTTTCTGGTAAATTGCTCCTCTACATAACATTGCCTACATTTCGTTGGTACTTGCACAGCGCAGACATACAGGGAAAACTATGCTTCCCTTCACTTACATCTCAACAAAAATAATATTTAACAAATTGGTTATATCATCGGAGGTACTGAATGTCGTAATTCCGTATACATGAGGATCGATAGGAAAATATTACTTTACTTGCCCCGTCTAGCGTTGAATAATCGATACTTCAACCAGCATTTTTCTTTCATCACATTCTATGGTGGTTCAATATTCTATTCCAGAACAAAGGTTTAAAGACGCACATTTTGTGACTCGTGACAATAACAATCATCGCTAAGTAATTGGCTGTGGTCGGCACAACGATCGATAGACTAGCAATCCAAGCAAGCAAACAGTTCTCCTCGAGCTCTTATTGAAGACGGTATGTAATAAACATGTATTGGTTTGAAAAGTTATTTTAGCAGAGTAAAATACAATAAATCACTAATTTTTTTCACTTCGGACTTACAATACACCACATAAAAATTGTCCATTCGAAAAGTTCTGTTAATATTTATATTTGCATACTAGTATTTTCGCAAGAAATCGCTTGCAATTAAATGTTCAATATTTAATTCGTTTAAGGTGTGTATATATGAGCGTGTTCGAAATGTTTTTGTGTACAACACTAGAAACAAACATTCTCTCTGTGAGCTACATTCTTTAAATAATATCGCAATCATCTGGTATCAAATTCTGAGAGAAGTTTCTTATGACCTTCGAGATCAAAAACCTTGATCATATTAACAGTGTCAGACATTCATTCCTATGTTGATGTGAATATCTTCATAATTCATTGTTATCACTGAGATGAGATACCTGGTAGTTAACTTTTTTTTTCTTCTAACTTAAGCTAGGTGGTTGCAGAACTGTTAATTTCTTTTGACAGTAACTTTATTCACCAGCTCAATGTTAAATTTAGAATATAATACATTATTAAATTAAGTGCTCGATTTTCCTAGGTTTTCATAATTGATTGATAAATTAAAACATTAAATATAACTTACAGCACCAAGATTCTAAAATTTCGTGACAGGGTGTTTTAAGGAAAGTATTTCAGCTAATTTCGAAAAACGATGTCGATTTGTTGTCAAAGATATTCTTTAATGCTAACGAGCATTAGTACGTATTAAGGACTAATTAACAACGATAATGTTTTGAGATACATATATGCAATTAACTATCAGAAACCTTAGACGTGTTTTTGTAGCAATACTCATATCGGATCTTCCGTAGTTGACTTTATAAACCATTCAGTAATAAAAACAAATTATAAAAACAGAATAAAAATTTTTTTTATTCATGTAAATTTATGTATACAATTTACGAATTAAGTTATTTTAAAATCTGAAAGAGTTCCAATAAGTAGATTTATTCACACACATTTATATAATCTGCGAGAGTCATGGTCGTCTAAAATAATCAATGCTATCAAATTGGCTTAATGTGGCGCATTTTTAGTGCAAAGACGAAATTGCTTTATGCAGCACATTAATCATAATCAAAGCGAACCGCTTCGATGTAGTGCACTGTTAGAACAAATCGCACTTTAATTGAGGGTCTCTTATACATCTTCCCTTTTGCTAGATATTCTTGACATTCCAGAGAAGAACGAGACTATTTGGTACAATCTTTAAATAATTTCATAAAAATCTTATTATATAAATATTATCCATGTACGCATGGTTAAACAATTGTTATGGCAGTTATTTGCACTTCATATTATACTCTCACGTATGAAAGTAAATACACAAAGACAGAGTGGTGGAAATGAAACTGCACATGTTGAAAACTGATGTGATCTTATTACAGTGATTATAATACAAAGTAACGTAAACAAAAGAGTTGGCATTATTGGTATAGTACTTGTCCTACGTCAGTAGGATGTATCTTGCTATTGGACATGGATATATGTACGTACTCCGCTTGGAAGGCGGTAGTACATATGTTGTATCCCCTACCTAGGTTAAGTCAGCCTACATACCTTGCAACTCTAACAATATATGTGCAGATCGGCACCAGTTTGGAACTGACTACTGAGATGACCCTTCACGTATATGTAAATTAAGGACAGATCTGGGAAACTTACTGGCCATTATGTTTGTTCAACATGAAGCAGATATTCCATGGACACACGTGTCGTGTGTGAATGAACCTTGCCTTAAAATATTTCACTCCATCCCGGCCAAATATGCCCACCCATAAATACCAAACTATGTAATGAGATGTGCTACAGAAATACCTTGGTGTATTAGAAGCATGTTAATATTATTTGAGGTGGCACATAGACGTCATTGGAGGTGGCGGCACAGTTTTTTTTAGTCCTAGCGTGGGAACGCGCATGCGTCTGGACGATTTGGCCTGTTATGATTTTGTTATTTTGTGGACAATGTAACCTTAACGGCGATATAGGGGCGTAACAAGTTATTGATAAGAGTTATGTAATAAACATTATATAAAAGAAATTTATTTAACATTAAGGATGATCAATATTATTTTAATATTAATATGATTGAATATAAACGGGGGGATGTATAAAATATTCTAAAATATTATATAATATCATTTTATAAAGATTTAACCAGTCACATTCTGATTAAAGCCTAATTGGAGAGTCCCCACCTTGTTCATGATTCCCGAGGCTGATTAAGATGGCGTAAGTCGACGGCCGGAAACGTCCATCTTCAGTGGTCTTCTCGTTCCAATGGCCCGACGACAAAATACACCACCCACGGACTACACTGCCCTATATCGGCTGCGTTGTCCCCCTTTGCAGGCGGGTGGAGGGGGGTTCTGTGGTTTGCGATATAAAAACTAATTTCAGCAATCAAGACTCGTGTCCTGGATAAATAAGTGAAGGTGTCATCAGGCAGGCCGCTCAGCTAAGGGCCTAAAAACAACTCGTAACAGGCAGTAAAAATTTAATTTTACGGACTTGTACTATCAGCCTGAGCTCTTGTTCTTGATATTGATTTGCACAGAGAGAGGTTATATTTTTTGGGTACACTAGTTGTCGGTATTCAGTACATCACTGTGTGTCTAGCATCCGTACGTTTTTGCTGAGAAGTATTATCACGAATAATAATTAATCAGTTGATTTTACAGGCCTATAAATTTACTTATTTGATGGCGTTCTCAGTGGAAGCTCTTAAATGAATAAATATGTTCATGAGAATAATTTTAACTACGGAGTAAAATGTCGGCCAAAATGTCTTAAACGTAAACATCCGCCAAAACTTTAATTATTCAATCAAAGTTTGCCTTAGTGTCTCTTACTAAATTCAATTATTGATTTAATTCTGAAATATTAATGTTGTGCTCGTGACATATATAGCAGAATTGAACATATGAAAAAGTTGGTAGCATACCTTCGGAAAAGCTAAAATGTTTAAATTATAAAAATGTTTTGTAACTTATGATATATAGTATGTTACGAAATAAATTTTCTATTATTTCCAGTTTCCGAATGCAGCATCAAGTGATGGCATCCAACGACATGCAACAGATTCGAGAGTAAGGAAGCATTTCCAGAGTATTTAGAAATTTGTTTTATTTTTCTTAATAAGTTGGCCTTACACTATTCAAAATAATCTCGTCCTATTACGATAAAATAATGAACTTAAAATATACTACCCTTTCGTGCAATTTATAGTGGTCTCCTTTCAATAATTATTACGTATGGCTTTACAGATGAAAATATTAAGAAATTTAAATCTAATATTTCCTCTCAAAGCTTGAAAGTAAGATATCCGGCCATTTTAATTTATTTTCGTGGAAACTTTACACAGTTAACAATAATAATTTTTATTACAAGGTTTAAGTTCGGGCATGTAAAAAAACTGATATCAACTGCAAAAACTGTTGATATATTACTTCTAAAACATTTCAGTGACTGTCAAATAAAGAATCTGAAAATAATGTATGTAAAATTTTATGTTGTGTTTCTTGGTATCGTAGTGCTCACAGTCGTAGATATTTGTCTCCAAGCACAAAAAAAAAACTTCATATTTATGCGTTGCAGGAAAGATAAACTTATTTGCAGTTAAGTGCTCTTTTATTGTGCAATGGGCAAGTTTCGTAAAGCTGACGGAGAAAATGTTCAAAACTTTGAACAATATAATCGAAAAAAATGTTTGATAATTGTATGAAAACAAGGACAGTGAACAGTGAATTAAACTACAGGAACACAGAAAAGACAAAAAGGCCAGCTATGTTAGAACAGAACACAATAATTTACAACCGGAGAGTCTACAAGAAGTGGACATGACTACACGTGAGACTGATATTCATGTACATTCCGTAGCGTCAGTACATTACAGCATCATGGATGTGGTATCTCGTATCTCTAGTTAACAGAAGATATGGTTAGTCATCGCTTCTATACATGTCCACCACATTCTACAATTCAAAAGTTTGTATTATTTACAATCCTCATAGCGTATGTAAAGAGCATACTAAATTATTACCGGTTTATGTACTTTGTTTACATAATCGTGTGTATTTCATGGTCATTGATGAACAACGTGAGATCCTTGCTAAGTATACATTTATGTAATAAAGCAAGTGCCCAATCTCTATAAACTGCGTGCATCGCCAACGAGTTGCTTCTGACTAAAGACTTGAATGCGGATGATCGAGAGCAACTTAAAATGTTGGTGAGTCAAGTGCGTAGCAGACAGGCGACCTTCATCGCAACTGGCCTTATAACGCTCGGCTACTCCTTCTTAGCCTCCATGCTGGGATCAGTAGCTACCTACAGGATGAGGATGAATGTATACCCCAACCTTGAAGGTTTATAATATCAAAACC
Source organism: Clitarchus hookeri (assembly GCA_002778355.1). Taxonomy (NCBI): domain Eukaryota; kingdom Metazoa; phylum Arthropoda; class Insecta; order Phasmatodea; family Phasmatidae; genus Clitarchus; species Clitarchus hookeri. Next base: position 22,515 of record NQII01003652.1, on the reverse strand, counting down.
AAACCACCTAGAATCTTGGTTGACCAATAAAATGAACCGTGGAACTGTGGAGTTTGCTAACCATATCTTAATAAATGTTCAATGTGACCACCACGAGCGACCCGAACGACATCTGTGCGATAACCAAACTCGTTCCACACTCTTTTCAGCATGTCCAGTTTTACGGTTTGGATGGCGTTCGTAATTCTCGTTTTGAGGTCGCCAATGTTAGCCGGTAATGGTAGACGAAACAGTTAATCCTATATGTACCCCATAGAAAAAAATCGTACGGGGTAAGTACCGGGATTCATGGGGGCCAGTGATGCAGAGCCTGGTCACCAGCTGCTCATCGACCAATCCAGCGTTGCGGCAACGTCTCGTTCTGGTATCCGCGAACAGCTAGGTTTCAATGGGGTGTCGCACTATCCTGCAGGAAAATGAAGTCCGTCGCCGCCTCTTCTAACTGAGGAAACAACCGCTCTGTAAACATGTCAAAATAAAGGATTCAGTGGGCTCATGAAAAAAGAAAGAGCCGAAATCGGTGTCTTTGGATACAGCGCAAAACCCGTTCATTTAGTTGGAAGCGCACTCATGTTCTGTGGTTTCATGTGGAGGCTCCTGACCCCATATCCGCACGTGGTGCCGGTTCACCTTACCATTTGTATGGAACGTCGCTACATCGCTAAAAACAACCTTAGACATGAAGGGAACGTCTAACTCGTTCTGGGCACATAAATGAAACATCTGACTGTCCCCTACACATTCGCGTCGAATGGGAACTCGCTTCACCCTCACCAAATCAAACCGAGAGTTACGAACGCCCTCCAAACTGTAACACCGGAAATGCTGACAAGAGCATGGAATGAGTTTGATCAATCGCGTAGATGTCTTTCGGGCCGCTCATGGTGGTCACATTAAACATTTTTGAACGTATGGTAATTAAATTTCACGGTACTACTGTTCATGTGATTGGTCAATCAAAGTTGTAAGTTGTTTGGTTTTGATATTTTTAGACCTTCAAATTTGGGGTATTATTTTATACTCAGTCTGTATATCCTTGTTATGCCGCAGTTATATACCGCATGAAAATTCTACGTCTTAAAGAATGGAAAAAATTACCTAAATACGTCGATTTTTTTCTGCTCAGAGCACTCATCCCTTGATTTTCAGATATGTGTTACAAGTAACGAAAAATGTTCCATTTTGGTTTCTAGTACAGAATACACATACTAACGCTTATCAAAAACGATCGCAGAGTATTTAGAACTCATGACAATACACTACCTCTGAACAAGAAAAAACTATTATCAGTAGCACTTATTCTCGCTCAAGCATAGATTTGCGTATGGAAAAAAAGAAATATTTATTTATCAAGCAGTGGCAAGTGAAGTCACATGACGGATAATTTATATGTTTTAAGACAGTCCACTGTCCTTGACAACTTGTTTGGAGTTGACTGCTAATGAGGCCAGCACCGCAACTGTGACACTGTGTAAACCAGAGTCCTTTATCACAATGGGCGATTGCTTGAAAGAGTACTGCTTTTAGTTGCAGTGAGATGTAAGATGCGCGGAAGACAGTTCCCCGAAATGTTGAAGGGTATCTTCGCATTTTCGTTGTAATAAAAGAGTGTTGTTCTAAGTTACAGAGATTTTTAAAGCAGTTGCATATTTATCCAAGAGCAGTCGAATTAGAGAGACCTTCCTAGTAGCGTGTTACACATACTTTCTACCTGATGACGGCGGTAATTAAGCCTGGTATGAACTTCTTAAGTCTCTGGTAGAGCTTTCGACCCATCAAGATCTATGAACGCTGCACAGTCTCCCAGAATGCGTAGAGATTTTTCGCAGCAGGATATACGGCCTGCACATCCATCTCAACAGTATCCCATATGCATTCGATAAGATTGAGTTATGGTGATTTCGGGTATGTGGTAAGCAATCTCAAGTCCATGGAGTCCTCATTTAATCACTCTGTCACAATTCAGGGGCGTAGGGCCATTGAATTTTTTTAAAAATTTTGGTGCAGGTCTCCTTCACCGTTCTCTTTGTGCAGAAATGGGTGAATATGATCTGCCGGCNTTTTTTTTAAAAATTTTGGTGCAGGTCTCCTTCACCGTTCTCTTTGTGCAGAAATGGGTGAATATGATCTGCCGGCATAGCCCTTTTGAGTTATCATGTGAGTGTGGATGGCTCATGTACAATACAGGGATAAAAACACCGGCCTAAACACTACACTGCTGACACAAGGGATCCATAGCTTCAAACGTTTGGTGAGGCTCTCCTATCCCATCATCGGCGTGTAACAACGCGTACAAAAATTCAGGAGTCCAGGCAGTTTTTCTTTATGTTTATGGTTCAATGTCGTTGTTCCCGCGCCCATATTAATCATTGAGCATTTTGACGTACGGTAAGCAGAGGCACTCTAGTGGTGTGGTGGATTCTTTACCTCTTATCGAGGATAAGTTTCTGGATGGTATGTCTGCTCACATGCCGTTGTGGTCTAGCAATGAATTGACGAGATATCTGCTGCTCTCTGGGCTGTTTATCCGCTGTTAATAAGCGAGCTATACAAGGCGACTCCTTCAACTATACGTTTTACACCACGGCACTTAACCTTGGTGGTTGCGGTTTTACCCGAATCAATAAGCTCACTTCACACTCTTGACACAAAGGCCTGTGGAAATCCCAGTATCTGACGACTTCGGAGATGAAGTGACCCATTCGTCTGGCCACAACGATATGGCCGCTATCGAATGAGCTGAGATCATGTTTCTTCCCCCCATATATTGATCGACTCAATGCCATTTTCAAAACGCATCATCGTTTATGTGCCGGTGATGTGTTGGTTTGACAATTTATTGTGTACGAAAACTAAAGCCCTTACAAAGTGGCAGATTATACNTATGTGCCGGTGATGTGTTGGTTTGACAATTTATTGTGTACGAAAACTAAAGCCCTTACAAAGTGGCAGATTATACTAAACATGTCTTACGGGAACTTTCGTGGGGAAATATGATGGACTTGTAGTGAAATTTCTCAATGAAAAATAATTTTGTCAAATTGCGAGAATAAATAAAACATGATTGTAATAATTTAAAAGACGGACTTTTTCTCTCGGAAATTATTCCACTCATGTCGATAAAAATGCCAATAATGGAAAGTATGTGCAATTAAGCTATATATCAATACTAAAATATGTCGATGATTATGTGAGATGCAATGAATCGCGAACGCTATTTCAACTGGTTCGTGATTGTCTGTTATTGGAAATTACCATAATCGTCCTATGCATAATATATGCCCTAGTACAAAAAAAGAAATGTGATTTCACATTTGACTTCAATAAGTTTGCTAGCATTATATTTTTCCAAGCAGTTTTTGTTCAACCGATGATGCTCAAATTTCCGCTTTCCGCTAACCATCTGTATGTTAACTTGTATGCTTCGCCCTAATGAATTTTAGCCTAAGGATACTAAGAACAAAGTTTCTAAGCTGGATTGTGAATTATTGAAATTTTGAATTGTTACTGCCTCAAAATTCTAGCGACAGAATACTATCGAGAAATAACTTGAGCCAATATACAGACGTTTTTATACTAATAGTTATACTTAATGACTAGCGAACCGGCCCGGCTTCGGCCAGGTGCAATTGAGTTTTACAGTAATACATATATAAATAAATTGGAAAAAGACAATTCAGTTATGTGAAAAAAATTATAAAAGTATGCTATGTTGGTCTAGGTTTTTAACTGATTACGGCTACCGAAAAGGAAGGACATATTTCTTATGGATACCCAAGGAGTAGGGTTTTGTTTTTGGAGTGTGTATGTGCAACTATCGCGTAGTTACCACATTTCGGCTTTCCAGCGTCGATGTATGAAAATCAAAACGTGGGTTTCATCAAGTTGTAGCTTTAGATATATAGGTGTACGTAGGTACTACTTTTTTCGCTTGGCTGAGGTATCTTAATCGATCACCATAGTTAAGCACTGTTCCCAGCGACACACATTTGGATGGGTGACCGTTTAGTGGCATAACATCTGAGCACTTCCGGGCTTCGGAGGGCACGATAATTATTAGGTCCCTGGTGTTATCGATTTATAGCAGTTATTAAGCCATTTCAGAGGTCCTGGGGCGGCCTGATAAACTCTGACACCAGAGGAAAAAAATATTTCGGTAAGGTTTCCAGCCGTTGCAGAATTACGTTTTGTTGTTATTTCACAGGAACCTTATTAATTTTCGGGATGAAAGTATCCTTTGTCTTATTCCAGGACCTAAACTACCTACATACCAAATTTAATCAAAATGCGTTCAGTCGTTTTGGAGCTGAGTTCTGTCACATTCCCAGTTGTTGCAGAATTACGTTTTGTTGTTATTCCGCAGGAACCGTACAATTTTCCGGTAAAAAAAGTATCCTGTATCCTATCCCGGGGCTAAAGTACCTACATACCAAATTTCATGACTATCCAATCAGCCGTTATGGAGATGAGTGGTAGCAAACATTCCCACACACAATCTCACACACACACACATTCACTCACACACACACACGCACACACACAAACACACCGACTTTCGCATTTATAATATTACTTGGATATGAATCTAGAAGCTATTTCTTAATGGTTCTTTTATGTGGCCGTGCCCTTGTTGGTAGTGATAGTGGTAATATAGTCTCAGCAGATATGGGAATATCAAGAACAAACGAAAGAGAAAAATTGCGTCTCTATTATGTAGAGACACTTTAGTACTTAAGAGTCATACCATGTTACCACGGTAACTACCACAATATCTACATGATAAGAGTTTGACTATTTGAGCGACGCACTGACAATACACTAAGTTGGCAGTACGGCCGTAATACCAGTCCCATGTCAGTAAAATGAATACTTGCATCTATTCGGTTAGGACGGGAGATGACATCCGTTGTGTACTGTTCTGAGGCAGGCCGATCCATAGATTTTGTAACTGTCCCATCATAACCTGCAAATCTTTACTTGGTCCGAGGTGACATCCAAGGTGATTCCACGCATGCTCTATCGGAGACATCGGTTAGAACGCGCTGGCCANTATGTGCCGGTGATGTGTTGGTTTGACAATTTATTGTGTACGAAAACTAAAGCCCTTACAAAGTGGCAGATTATACAAAACATGTCTTACGGGAACTTTCGTGGGGAAATATGATGGACTTGTAGGGAAATTTCTCAATGAAAAATAATTTTGTCAAAATGCAAGAATAAATAAAACATGATTGTAATAATTTAAAAGATGGACTTTTTCTCTCGGAAATTATTCCACTCATGTCGATAAAAATGCCAATAATGGAAAGTATGTGCAATTAAGCTATATATCAATACTAAAATATGTCGATGATTATGTGAGATGCAATGAATCGCGAACGCTATTTCAACTGGTTCGTGATTGTCTGTTATTGGAAATTACCATAATCGTCCTATGCATAATATATGCCCTAGTACAAAAAAAGAAATGTGATTTCACATTTGACTTCAATAAGTTTGCTAGCATTATATTTTTCCAAGCAGTTTTTGTTCAACCGATGATGCTCAAATTTCCGCTTTCCGCTAACCATCTGTATGTTAACTTGTATGCTTCGCCCTAATGAATTTTAGCCTAAGGATACTAAGAACAAAGTTTCTAAGCTGGATTGTGAATTATTGCAATTTTGAATTGTTACTGCCTCAAAATTCTAGCGACAGAATACTATCGAGAAATAACTTGACCCAATATACAGACGTTTTTATACTAATAGTTATACTTAATGACTAGCGAACCGGCCCGGCTTCGGTCAGGTGCAATTGAGTTTTACAGTAATACATATATAAATAAATTGGAAAAAGACAATTCAGTTATGTGAAAAAAATTATAAAAGTATGCTATGTTGGTCTAGGTTTTTAACTGATTACGGCTACCGAAAAGGAAGGACATATTTATTATGGATACCCAAGAAGTAGGGTTTTGTTTTTGGAGTGTGTCTGTGCAACTATCGCGTAGTTACCACATTTCAGCTTTCCAGCGTCGATGTATGAAAATCAAAACGTGGGTTTCATCAAGTTGTAGCTTTAGATATATAGGTGTACGTAGGTACTACTTTTTTCGCTTGGCTGAGGTATCTTAATCGATCACCATAGTTAAGCACTGTTCCCAGCGGCACACATTTGGATGGGTGACCGTTTAGTGGCATAACATCTGAGCACTTCCGGGCTTCGGAGGGCACGATAATTATTAGGTCCCTGGTGTTATCGATTTATAGTAGTTATTAAGCCATTTCAGAGGTCCTGGGGCGGCCTGATAAACTCTGACACCAGAAGAAAAAAATATTTCGGTAAGGTTCCCAGCCGTTGCAGAATTACGTTTTGTTGTTATTTCACAGGAACCTTATTAATTTTCGGGATGAAAGTATCCTTTGTCTTATTCCAGGACCTAAACTACCTACATACCAAATTTAATCAAAATGCGTTCAGTCGTTTTGGAGCTGAGTGGTAGCAAACATTCCCACACACAATCTCACACACACACACATTCACTCACACACACACACGCACACACACAAACACACCGACTTTCGCATTTATAATATTACTTGGATATGAATCTAGAAGCTATTTCTTAATGGTTCTTTTATGTGGCCGTGCCCTTGTTGGTAGTGATAGTGGTAATATAGTCTCAGCAGATATGGGAATATCAAGAACAAACGAAAGAGAAAAATTGCGTCTCTATTATGTAGAGACACTTTAGTACTTAAGAGTCATACCATGTTACCACGGTAACTACCACAATATCTACATGATAAGAGTTTGACTATTTGAGCGACGCACTGACAATACACTAAGTTGGCAGTACGGCCGTAATACCAGTCCCATGTCAGTAAAATGAATACTTGCATCTATTCGGTTAGGACGGGAGATGACATCCGTTGTGTACTGTTCTGAAGCAGGCCGATCCATAGATTTTGTAACTGTCCCATCATAACCTGCAAATCTTTACTTGGTCCGAGGTGACATCCAAGGTGATTCCACGCATGCTCTATCGGAGACATCGGTTAGAACGCGCTGGCCATGAGAGTACGTCAGTATAACGCAGGCACTCTACATAAACATGCCCTTTTGTTGTTTAGTTCATTCATTGTCTGTTTTTAAAGTCTCTACCCCAACACTGTATCATTAAGGGCACTGTATTAGGATACTGTATGACACTGATGCCCGCTGTGCCATCAGGTTCACCGATTTACTACCAGGGCTGATCTGAAGTCAGATACTAGGGATCCATATAAAATGATACAATGAGAAATATCGGTGCCTCTCCACAACATTGGCTAGGTTTGCCTTCTTCCCCCGGCGTCGTTATGCCCGCACACAGCGTCTATCCGTGGTAGCGCAGAGTGGAGGAGATCCATCGCTGTACATGACGTTATGCCCCTCGTCATTACTCCTGACCTCCTGTTCACGTCACACAACAGATGACGCCGTCTCAACTATGTTTTTAATGACAGCCTACACGTAGGGCGATGAATCTGTAGTCCGGCTGATGCCAGTTGGGCGGGATGACATGTTGGGTTGTAGTGTGTCCAGTTAATATTCCCGGATGGTAAAGGTCACTTGGATACAAAACAGCGGCTGGGTGACGCCACAACATGGCGGCTGGTCGGCGCCGGGCACCTACTCCACATTTCCTGATGTCCCAACATACATAACCATTCTACTTACGCTATCATTAATTAATGCTACTATTGAATATTTTTTGGGTTTTTAATCTAAATTTTAGCAAGTTCCTACCAACAATTCACGCCGTTATGACAGAGCACGAAGTTTTTGTGCTCTAGACCATGCGCAGTTGTTGCGTGGGATTAGTCGACAGTAGAGTGACCTAAGAAATACTCAGATGAGCCTCTAGACAGGCAACGGAACAACTTGTTTGCGCTTTTTGCGCATTGTGGAGATAACGGAATACAATTATTTGGGACGTGACTTACAACACATTGTATTGTTCGAGATCTGCAGTTTTACAATAAAAAAGAAATAGTAAAACTAATTTCTTAAGTACAGAAATAGGATTATTTCACTATACGTCATGTAATAGATGCCAATAACCACTTAAATATATTTACGAAAATGACATGAAAGCTCTATTACTCTACAGTAAACGAGGTAAGCATGAGCAATTAAAAAAACAATCAATACGTTTTGTAAGAGTTGCAAAATGTTAAAACATTTAGCTAATAAATGTTTTCATGAGAAAAATTTAAAAACCTTGGTTATTTGCTCACATATTCATTTATTTAATGGATATCGCTTTGCTAGTTCTAAAATGAACAATATTACTACCCTTTGTAAATGTGTTTTTACACTGATTGGAAAACTGGCTACATAAATTATAAATTAAAAGAAATACTTAACTTAGGTTTACAAATTATAATTAAATATTTTTATATGGTTTTAATTCAATTATGAAATGTGTATTTTAAATAACCAATTACGGCTTAAGGTATACAGAGCTGCAGTAATCATCATAAAAATCTATTAGCACCATTACGAAAATGGCAATAATATTATCTTTAAAGTATGTTTAATGCCCTAATTAGAAGTTATCTAACAAAATATATTCATTTTCTTTCAGTTGTCGAATGCAGTATCAGGTGACTTACAACGAAATGCAACATATTCGAGAGCAGGGANATTCATTTTCTTTCAGTTGTCGAATGCAGTATCAGGTGACTTACAACGAAATGCAACATATTCGAGAGCAGGGAAGGATCTCCAAAGTATTGAGAAATATTTTTTACTTTTCTAAATATGCTGGCTTTGCACCTTTCAAAATCATCTTTTCCCATAATGGCAAAATCAACGACTTGAAATATTCTACACTTTCAGCAATTTATAGTTGTTTCCTTGCAGTAATTATTTTGTATACTTTCATGGATCATATTACAAGAAACAAATATAACTTTCAACTACACATATCGAAAGAAACAATTCTTGTCTGTTCTAATTACTTTCTTTGTACTTTGACAACTGTTTCATTTATCATTGTAAACGTAATGTTTAACTATGAGAAAGTTAAAAAACTAATTAAAAAAATAGAAACCATCGATAGTTTCCTTTTAAAAGGTGTTAGCGACTGCAATACGAAACCACTGAAAATAACATATGCAAAATTTATTGTTGTATTTCTTTTCTTCGTAGCTCTCACAGCCATAGATATTTATCTTACTAGTCAACAAACAGTTTATTTTTTGAGCATTGCAGGAAAGGTAGCATTATTTACAGTTAACTACTTATTTATTGTGCAATGGGCCAGTATAATTGAACTGATCAAAATAATGTTTCAACGTTTGAACGATATGTTTGAACACATGTATGACGGTATTACAGTAACGAGGGAAGTAAACAATGAAATAAATAACAGGAGCCCAGAAGAGAGAAATGTCAGCTATGTCATAACAGAGCCAAATAATGCACAATGGGAAGGTCTACAAGAAATGTATACAACTGAACGTGATATTGACTTTAAAATACCCAACCTGGCGGTAATTCACCATAGACTCACTGACGTGGTATCTTTAGTGAACTCTATGTATGGTGGGGTATTGCTTCTAGACATGTTCTCCACATTCGTCCAAATCGTAACGAATATTTTTTTTNACTCTATGTATGGTGGGGTATTGCTTCTAGACATGTTCTCCACATTCGTCCAAATCGTAACGAATATTTTTTTTGCTATCTATATAGCAGCTCAATTTAACGGTCAAACAGATAACCAGTTTATATACTATGGCTGCATGATTCTGTGTATTTCGTGGGCTTTGATAAACACAACGAAAATTTTGCTAAATATACAGTCATGTATCGATGCTAGGGCCGAGTCTCTAGACACTGTGCGTATTGCCAACGAGTTACTTCTGACCAAAGACCTGAGTGCGGATGATAAGGAGCAGCTGAAGATGTTAGTGAGCCAAGTCCGTAGCAGAGAGGTGACCTTCACAGCTACTGGCTTTATAACCCTCGACTACTCCTTCTTATCCTCCATGCTGGGAGCAATAGCGACCTATATACTTGTTCTGCTGCAGTTCGAGATTGCATGAAGAATCTAAAGCGCAATCAACGGAATATTTATACAAATATGTTGTTTTATTAGTATAGATCCAATGATGTAGTTTTCCATTATCAATCGAATGTTTTATTTTCTTTATCTCGTCCAGAAACAATTATAAACATTTTTAAAATAAGAACCCTGAATATTTGGACACTTGGCAAATCTATTTATGAACACGGATGTAATGTAAATGAAAGTTATTCTCTCTCGTGCTTAGCTCTGCAGATGAGAGAAACAGAAAGTTATTTTATTTGAGCTCTGCCTGTTGAAGTCACATTATCCAGAAACGAATAGTATGTCTTAAGACAGATTTGGATACTTATGAGGTCAAATTGACTTTTGTGAATCTGTGTAGAGCGGATTCCTTAATCAGCAAGTGGGTGGATGGTAGAAAGAGTATTTACTTAATCTTTGCAGTTGGAATGAGAATTTTGTGCAAAAAATTGTCAATGATAAGTAAAAAAACCTATTAATGTACATAAATGTTAGAATGTTTCCACTTCAATAGTATACTGAAGAAAAGAACTCATGTTTATTTTGAAGAGCATTGAGGATCTATGTTACATACATTCTTTATATATTGAATATATATTCAAGTAAATTCGATGCTAAGTGTTATGGGTGAGATATGGGTGTGAAAGTGAGGGAGGGAAGAGATACAGACAGAGAGAGAGAGAGTGAGAGAGAGAGAGAGAGAGAGACAATGAGATTGCGAGTGTGTGTGAGATATAGACAATTTTCTGACTTTTCTGAGAGAATGCTATTTGCTCTTAAATGGTTAAATTTCATGTTTAGGAAATTTCTTAATTTATTTTTTCATATTCGTTATGTGTTAATCAAGACTTCACGTTATATTTATTTGAACATCAGTAGATAAATCATTCTGCTTGCCTAGAAATTTGGCTATTAAACAATTGACAAACTTTTTTATGTGTCAAGTTTTAAAATAATGAATAAGTGTGTTTAAAAGACATAGGCATACATGCATTTTTTTTTTTTCGTGATTCTGATGTGTTTGTTTGACAATTTTTTGTTTACGAATTCGAAAATATATCACTGCCCAACTTTCTTACGAATAAATGTCTTGCAGGATTTTTCGTGTGGTCATATGAAGGACTGCTACTACACTTTTTATATGAAAATAAATTTTGTACAACCCCAGGAAGAAAGAACACTTGTTAGTGTTTATGTGGTGGTTGGATTGATTCACCCAGAAACGTACCATCACATATCAGTAGAATGTCGTCGAAAGTGGTGAATGTGTGGATATAAGTTATAAGTTCTAAGTCCATCTATTATTATGTCAGTTATAACGATTATGGATATTATTTTAGCATGTGATTTTTTGCTACTTAGATTTTTTTAATCCGTTATTTGAAAAATCTGTTTCGAAATCAAGAATAAATTTATATGTGATAGAATTTTTACTGTAACAAGTTTGCTGGAGCATTTGAAGCATTTGGTAGACAAATTTTGTTCAGCCAATGGTTTTATTTTGAAGTGTTTGCAATTGCACAGTATGTTTAATATCATACTTTCGGAAAAAACACATCCTTGTAAAGAGATATGGTTTTCCGACTGATATGATTTGCATAAAGTCACTACATAGTTGCGCCAGTACTCATTTGCTAAAATTTAAGAACATCTACGGATCGGATCATTTTATACAACGTTAATGAAATTCGAAAAAAACTAATGAAAGTAAAGAGACTCTCACTGAGACTTCATTCAAAAATTTTAAAGTGACACAACATTCATGTTTGGCCACTGCCAGGCCGTTCACGATATTAACTGAAATATGCAGAGTTGTTATATGTGTGTGGCAGGCAATACTTCTAGACCTCATACAATGTAAGTGTTAGTTTCGAGACGCATATATAAAAAGAAACGTCCTTACGTACTTATTGCGTTGAGCATAAAATGTTTAGAAAAATTCACAAGCCTAGATGTAAACAATTTGGTAGCATTGTAATTTCTTTGTTAGAGTAAATATTTAAAGCCATGTAAGCATTTCAATTCCTTTCCATAACATTATTTTTAACATAAAATTTACAATGGTAAATGTCCTTTTTTAATGTAAACATTAGAACTATATTGATATAAGTTATTTGTTCATTCCCGCGAAACAATTTGTTCTGATACTTTCAAGGCGACACTACTCATTCGGTGTAATGCATTTTGAACTGTGTTCAATAGTTGCTGCTGAAAATGTTTTATATATTTGGGTATTTTTAACGAAAGTGCCATGGCTTAATGTAATTATTTTGTTAGAATACTTAGCCACAACAGAATAGGCATTCATCAAAAGCCTCAGATTAATAGAAATCTTTTAAGTCATTAAAAGACAAATAATATTACACCAAAAACGATCCTTTGCTACTGACACAGAAATAAACTCGGAAATACGAGCAACAACGGTTTCTATGTAACCAGCTGACAGAAAAGATTATAGTATTGTAGATATATATTTAAATATGTGGCTAATAACTTGCACTCATGTACAAAAACTCATATTATGAGAATGTAAGTGTGTTTAAACATTATATTCAATACATACGTATACGTAAATCTACAATTTTAAATCCTTCTTTTCAAAGAAATTATTTAAAGTGTACATAAAAATTCTTTGAATGTATTGGAAAAACTTATCTTTATTTAATGCACAACAACCATAGTAATCCCCACTTGGGCATATGAGTAGTGTGGTTTTATATATTGTTGTTTAAGTAGGTTGATAATATAACAATGTTTGTTCTAATTAATGGTGACTGACAATACAATCATTGCTATAAAATTTGCGAGCAAAGTAAATATAATTTGGTTACTAAGAAATTTGCCAAATATCCGCATAAATTAATGATATACTTATGATTAGAATTTTGGGCAATGATGATGTCAGATTGTGATGGGGAAAATGTACGTGTAAATGTACTCACATATGACGGATATGTTCTGAAACATTGAGTCTGACTCAGAGTAAAGAGCAACATTTGACCATCAGAAACATTAGATCAGAGCCAGAGGTTTCCTTGCCTACCGTAGGATAACATGTGACTGCTTCACGGGGGCACTTGTAATAACAAACATAAGAATTTCTGTATGCTTAGCGTTGGTAAATTTGTGATAACGCAAGACTATATTGAGAGGTTCTGCTATTAACATCTCAACACTTCTCTTTAGTTTTCATTGGTGATAACAAATTGCAACGTGGAGAGTGGCGGACTGGTGTTGTAGTGTTCTCAGTTCAGTATCTTTAAATTTCTTTTGGAATAGATGACAGCTTCGCCAAAGTTCGAAGGTCAGATGTTCGGTGTCACAATCTGTGTCTTTCTTTACAGTTTCACAAATCTCGTTCTCCACGCTTGATGAGCTGAGGACATATAACATATATTGGTTTTTTATCTATGATAGTATACCAGGTACACTTAAGCAACATGCCCTTTCAAACGATTTCTTGATCGTAATACATTAGGGTGATCAGTTGGAATGTGACTGCTAATATTTCGTAGTACTTCTGATGAGCATAATTTGCAGAAACTGAGGCAATATATTTTGCAGAGCACCATACAACGCCCTTTTGATTTATTGCCGGATCTCCTCGAAGAGTGTATCCATTCTTGAGCGGGGTACGACAGGGTAGTTAACGTGCGTTTTTTGGTGATGCAGGTGGCGGAACATTGTCTCGACGCAATGTAAGTGTAATTACTTATTTGTAATTTCTGTACAATTAAAAATATAAGATATTTTGGAATGCAAAGATCCTTCCATGCTGCGCGATTTTCTATGGCAATGACTGTATTAAAATGACCAGTTACACTATTTCAACGTTATGTCACTTTTGCAAATGTTGCAGTGTAACACATATAGTTTTGTATGTATTGTGTAAATGTTGCAGTATAAGCATTTTGTATGCTAATATGTAAATACAAAGGCTAAGAACAGTTTTATTCATATTAGCGTTATCTTAATACAATAAAATACCTGCAAATGCATTTGACATTTTTTTGTGACGATATTAGGTTGTGCATGCCAGAAAATGTTTTGCACAGTGGCTTCAATTTAGCCAGAATATCAGTTTGAAAAATGTGAATAACCCTGTTTGAATGTTGAATAACATTGATGTTTAAATTATATACACGAATTGTGATCATATTGAGTTACAAATCAGAAATATTATTTTTAAATGTTTACAACTCTGAAATATTTTTATAAAATATTAGTTTGTAATATAGTATTATACATATGAATTTAATTTTTGCTTAGGTTATTATATTTTTTTGTAAGTTAGCGGTACACAAACTCAACAACGAAAGATATACTCGTTTTACAAGCATTAGTAAATATAGGAATTGCTTGAAACTATTAATAAATGTATCAATTTTAATTTGTGATTATAGTTTTAATGATATTCCTTTGTCGGAGCTGTTTGAGGAAATGCTCTATTCGAGTTAAAAAAAAACATGACATCACTAAAAAAAATCTATAATTTTGTTCACAATGTTTTAAAAGTAATAAAATAATATTGCAAAAGATTTTTAGCTAGAGGCAGTACAGGGAAATGTGGTAATGTGTCCCCCTACTGCTATATTAGCTCCCTAATTATTTCAAATAACTATGAACTTATAACAGTAGTTCTTCTGTGCATTAAAATAAGTTCTTGATCTTTTGCAGAATATCGATAGTTTAGTCTCATATTATGATTTAACAGTTATTGTAATGCTTCCCTGTGCTACTCTTTGAATTACAGCCCCGGCGTGCATATTACATGAATGGATCATTAAGTATAAACCTGCAACATGCACTTTAAAATAATGATGTACACAACAAATGAAAGGGCAACTGAAGCTGTCATGAACGAAATAACTATCTGTAAAAAGGCCGGGAAAATAGATTCAGTGTAGATATTTACACCCCCATCTAAAAGAGAATTCAAATTAATACAATGTTTATATGCCATCCATGTATCCAAATGTTAAGGTAAGATTCATATAGATGATCGACCAAAAACCTATCAACTACCACTGAAAAAAAAAAATTCCAAACAACTTTTAAATTAAGTGGTAAGACGTTTATGTTTGCAACATTTTTGATTACGCATATGAACGAAGTATTATTCAGAAAACAACCTGGCCATTGCATGCTCGTTTGCATGGTTCTATTCGCAAATACGTTAAAGTAAATTAAACATTTTGGACTTTGAATTGTAGAAACCGCGCCCATTCTCGAATACAGAATATGAAAGGAACTGATTGGATATAAGTTAAAAAAAAACTCCAAACTTTCTTGGCAATGTAAACAAGAAGCATTTAGTAGATTTTAACTAAAGCAGTACAATAGTCGTTAATAACATTTTTTAATTTTTTTATTATTCACCTACCACTATGCGCTGCCCTACGACTATATTGCACAGGAAGAAATTCTCTGACATGTTAATGAAGGTTTCTTTCTACTGGTGTCATTTTCAAATACTAGAATTAAGTAGATCAAGCCGTATGGCGTATTCGTACTAAGTGGAAGTGCTTACTTGAAGTGCTGAACAGTCGAGATAGCTGTCAAGGAATGTGAAGTAAACTACCCGTACAGTCCTTAGGCAGGCATGAAGGCTGATTTATCGACAGGAGGACAAGCTTGTTGTGCATATACATCTACAAGCGCTGGCACATGGGCCAATGAACAATGGGGATCAACAGCAGACCATGAACAGCAGACTCAGTGACTGCCAGTGCCCAACACGAGATATCAGCATCGAGGCGTGATATTATTTTACCGGATTACGTTCTGCCCATTTCTGAACCCTAAATAAAGTCTTCGAACAGAGGACGAGTCAACATCAAAGAGTTTCCTAGAATGTTCTCCTTTCACGGAATTTTTGCAACGGTTGGAAATTCTCTGCCGTATAAGTAAGCAATGCCAAAGCCGCAGTCGATGTAGGAATGTGATCTCAAAGTTAGCGTAACCATAGGAAATATACAAAATCTGTAAGTAGCTGTGACTATGAGCAAGGAATGATTGAAAGCAACTCCGACAAGGATGATGACAGCCATTCGTTATATAGAATACAAACTGCATTTTCAGTTATGAATGTCCTTCCAACGATACCGAGGAGAAATTTGGATTCATTGAAAAAGTTGTAAAATATGGACACACAAAATGTGCATGGGACCTTGAGACTACTATTGTCTGCGATTTCTGACATAAATCTAACGTCTCCACAACAATTTATTGTTTAGATATTTAATTTCTATCCAAAGAGAGATGTTTATCAGTGTCAAAAGTTTTGGAGCTTTAAGCGACCTTTTCAGGAACCCGATACTTTTTCCAGGGTGCATGATAACTTTTACATGTTTTTACTTGACGTAATAAAAGAGTTTTTGGAAACTTAAAAAAACCAATAGTATTTCATTAAACAGAACGTAAAGTATTTCTAGGGAATTGAATATAAAATCCTACAAATTTGTTAAATATTAAACATTGGCTCAAGTTACGTAATGACCTCAACACAAAGTGCGTGTTACATTACCACCTTTCCCTCTACTGAGCGTAGAAGAGCATTCCAAGCACGACGAGGTCACAAGAACAAATAGTTTAATACCTAGGCTTTCTCTGGGGTGAAAAAAAAATGCAAATTAGTGAATAAGCGTTGACTACTGTAGCACTGTCTCTACTATCTAGTAGTGTGAGTACGATAGAGTCAAATGTTTCTGCGTAATGATACTTAAATAAGTTTATTTATCATAACTTCACCTTTTATATGTTTGACCTGTTATACTAGCTGTGTAACTAAGAATATTGTATGTCACTGATAATAAATAATCTTGCACTGCATAATTTTTTATCTCCTCTTAATCTATCCCGATCGTATCGACACAAAGCAAGTGAAACATTTTCTCTGCTGGTCCATAGTAGTTTACATAATATAAAGCTGAATTTAAATGTTGGATTACTTTAACTCAGTGGTAACAATACACATTTTCAGAACAAAAATAGTACATTAAAACTCTAAATGTTTTCCTTGTTACTTCAATAGAAAGAAGCATATGCACGTTTGCATGCAAAACTACTTCACAAAATGTTCAGAAATAACTAATAATCATATTATTCGTCGTGATTTATATGAAAAATTTACTTTTATTTATACAAGTAATAAATATTTTCATTATTTCATTCATAAATGTTGGGTTTGGAAATCCATGTTTTCGAAGAATATAGACACGCACCTAACTACCAGGTACCGGGGCAATATTCTTGTAATTCTTGTTGTAAAAAAATGTGTGAGTTAATCTGTTTCAAAATTCCAGAGATGTAACCAGTCAACAAATGTCGAGTTTCTTCGTTTTGCTTTGTTACTGAATATGGTAGTATTGAACAGACATTAAAGAGCAACTGATGCAAGAACCCGTTATCAAATCGCACGCAAGAGATTGCGCCAAACACTGCACTAATGAAGATGGTGGTTTTATTTCCCAAGAAGCTTGCCTGACATACACTCAATAAAATATCACATTTCAAAAAGGTAACATCTCCAAAATAACGACCTTTCAGAATAAAGAGCATAAAGAGTTTTTCACGAATATTTTTATAATATTTTTGCCTGTGGCAATACGCATCGAAGAAAAGAAGCTCGTGTTGCGTTTTTTATCAATCCAATTATTCATTTTAAAGCAAATTAATTACAATAATAAAAAATACCTCGAATGTTATTTCTAAATATAAAACACATGAAAAATTTTAAATTCGCCTATGGTCCTACTTTATCATTTGTAAGGTAGTTATATAAATTTTTTTCGTCCAAGGTTTTCTAATCAAAAAGAACAAGATCCATTTAATGATGGAGCTCACAACCATATGTAATTTTAAATGTCACTTTCTGATCCTTCGTACGCCATATATAATATAAAGCGCTCATTTAAGGAACTCTCGAGTTAAAAGTGCGTGGAATGTTTAAAGACGATATAAAATTTTTAGTTGAGTTGTTACGAAATTCAAAATACACAATTTCGTCGGTTGGAAAATGAATTGTTAACATTTTCGTTCGGTTTGATTAGGCTTTCTAATGACACTATCGCGCAGTAATAGTTTCACTATCATATAGAAGCTTTAATATTTAAGTATATTAAAAAGTAATGTAAAATGCTTTTATCTAAAATTGCTTGTTGCCGCGCTCTTGTTTTTAACAGCAACATCATAGTGCAACCAGAAATGGGAAAATCGAGAGAAAATGAAAGCCTTTAATTGAGATTTTCTCAATTGGAAACACTTTTGTACTGGTGGTTCTATGTCTCAAATTGATAGATCTGTCCATTCGTTGTACTTTAATATCCCTTGAGGCAAGTCTTTCCACAATTGTGGTTACTTGGCCTAGTTATCCACGAATAGTAATGAATAGGTAATTCACAAAGAATAAACCGTTGGCGATTGTAAGCAAAATATTTACAAGGACGTAACACGTAAAAGCCAGTGTCAAATTAATTTCCTGTCAAACTACCCGACGGCAAAATGTTATTATAAAATCCAAAAAGGAGAAGGAAATTCCCTACAGGTTAAGCTGAAACAGAAATGTTAAATTAGTTTTCACACAATGGGAAACTGTTTTATAAAAATGACGGGAAAGTAGCGTTGCCAGGAAACGGGGACCAGACAGACGTAAAAGAAATGTCCGGTGTTTAAAAACCGGTGAAATGGTAGTTTGTTACCGACGCAGTAATCCTGGTCACCTTCAATTCAAATTTCCGTTTCGAGGAAAACCTGTGGGACTAGGTTCATTTTCAAACACCAATTTGTTTAATAAGAATGGTTTGTTGTATGTTCCATTTATAATTGGGAATTTAACTATGTCTGCATTGGTAGATTCATGTGCTCATTCGTCTATCATAAAACATGAAACTTGTAATAAAATTATGCGTGAAGCGCCAGCTGGTACCGTACAAATAAAAGGGAGAGAATCTGACGTATTTTACTTACCAGACGGAGGAATGATTAAATATGATATAGAAGTGATAATTAAAATTGATCATTTTCATGGAAAACGCCTTTTCCTGTTTTTGAAAATTTATCACATAATATTATTTTTGGCAGCACCCAGGCATGTAGTGATGTAACAAGATATATGTTGAAATAGGGCTTTTTCCCTGAGACCATTTTTTGCTGTGGAAATTGAGCCTTCTCACTTTCGAAAGATTCGAATGTCACAACATTCTGAACAGATAGTACAGGCATTAGTGCATTTAAAAATAGAATATAGTGATGCGTTTATGTCAAAAGTACGGCATTGTAAAGATATTCCTGTTGTGTGGAAATTAAAAATTAGCGAGCCTATGGTTTGCGTGAAATACCGTCTATCTACAACCAAAAAGCATATATTTAAGCATTTAATTAATTAATAATAGGGACAGGGAATTGTGGAAGAATCCACTAGTTTGTATACGAGCCCGTCTTTTTTGTTACTGAAAACAAAAACACCAGGTCAATATCGGTTAATATGTGATTATGCACTGAAGAGCCAAAAAAACTCGTACACCTGCCTAATATCGTGTAGCCCCTCCCTCCCCTCTACAGGAGCTGTAGAAGTGCCGCAAGACCACGTGGCATGGACTACACTGATGTCTGAAGATATGCAGCAGGCAATTCACACCATTAATCCTGCAGGGCAGTCCACAACTTCAATCTGCGCCAATTTGAGAAAGGGTTGCACGTCTGTCACCATTAATGATTCTCGTCAGTCGTCGTTTGTCCCGTTCTTTCACGATCTTTTTCCGGCCGCAGCGATGTCGAAGATGTGATGTTTTACCGGATTCCCGATATTCACGGTACACTCGTGAAATGGTCGTACGCGAACATCCAAATGTTATCGCTACCTCGGAGATGCTATGTCCCATCTCTCGTGCACCGACTATAACCCCGCGTTCAAACTCACTCAAATCTTGATAACCTGCCATTGTAGCATCAGCAACCGATCTAGCTGCCAACCGCATCGCCTTACTCTGATTGGTTCCATAACTCTGTTATTTGCATACGCACTACTATACAATTTTTTTTGGCTCTCCATTGTATTAAGGTTAATAAAAAATGGTACGTTGATTCATATCCGGTACCATTAATGGAAACTGTTTTTCAACACTTGCAAAGATCTAAATATTTTACCATATTGGATACGAATTTTTTTTTTACTGTGTGGATTCATACCCAAGAAGGTAGATAGCCGTTTACGTTTTGTACCCCTTGGAGGTTGCATCAGTGGACACGTCTGTCCCTAGGGGTAATTTCAGGGCCCCAATGTATGTCTCGAGAGTTGAAACACGTGTTAGGACGGAACTTGTAAGAGTTCGCCTTTACGTACTTTGATGACGTGTGCGTTTACAGTAACTCGTTATAGGAACGCCTCAAACATTTGCGGACAGTTTCAGTCTCCTTAGGGAAGGCTGGTCTATTTGATAAACCAGAAAAAAATGGTAGGTAGAATAACATGTCCAACATTTAGGGTTTATTATTACAGAGAAGATTCATCGCTGTACATAATTTATGCCACTCGTCGTTACTCCTGACCTTTTGGTCACGAAACACCACAGATAACGCCATCTCAGCTATGTTTTTAATGACAGCCTACACGTAGGGCAGTGAATGTGTAGTCCGGCTAATGCCATTTGGGGTAGGATGATATGGCGTGTTGTAGAGTGTCCAGTTAATGTTCCCCTATTGCCCGCGCTGATGCTATAAGGTTGCGTACTATTTTGTGTGCAATACGGTAATCTTCGCCCAGCGTCTTCTGCCATAGTCGACCGGAAACTTCTTTTGATGTGTGGGTGCACTCTCTTACAGATTGGTCCCACCAACGGGCCACTGTAGCATCGTGATGTCACACCTATATGACAGTTACAAAATACACTGAAGAGCCAAAAAATCTGGAACACCTTCCTAATATCGTGTAGGGCCCCCGCGTGCACGCAGATGTGCTGCAAGACGACGTGGCACGGATTCTACTAATTTATGAAGCTATGCAGGAAGCAATTCACAACATTAATCCTGCAGGGCAGTCTAAAAATCCATAGGAGTGCGACGCGGTGGAGATCTCTTTTTAACTGCACGTTGTAAGGCATCCCAGGTTTGCTCAATATTGTTCATGTCTGGTGATTAAATGGCCAATGAAAGTGTCTTAAGTCATAAGAGTGTTTCTGGAGCCACTCGGTAGCACATCTCGACGTGTGGGGTGTCGCATTGTCCTGCTGGAATACTCCACGTCTGTCGGAATGCACAATGGACATGAATTTGTGTATGTGATCGGACATGATGCTTACGTATCTGTCCCCTATCTCGTATCTAGACGTATCAGGGATCCCATTTCACTCCAACTACACACGTCCCATGCCATTACAGAGCCTATACAAGCTTGAACAGTCCCCTTATTACATGTAGGGTCAATGGATTCATGAGGATGTCTTTATACCCATACACGTCCAAGCACCCGATACAATTGGAAATGAGACTCGTCAGACCAGGCAACGTGTTTCCAGTCATAAACAGTCCAATTGTGGGTTTGACTGACCCAGGCGAGTCGTAAAGCTTTGTGTCGTGCAGTCAACAACGGCACACGAGTGGGCATTCGGTTTCGAAAGCCCTTATCAATGATAATCCGTTGAATAGTTCGCACGCTGACACTTGTTGATGCACCAGCATTGAAATATGCGCCAATTTTAGAAAGGGTTGCACGTCTGTCACGTTTAAGGATTCTTGTCAATCGTAGTTTGTCCCGTTCGTTCACGATCATTTCCGGCCGCAGAGATGTCGAAGATTTGATGTTTTACTGGATTCCCGATATTCACGGTACACTGGTGCAATGGTCGTACGCGAAAATCCAGATTTTATCGCTACCCCGGAGATTTTATGTCCCATCTCTCGTGCGCCAACTATAACACCACGTTCAAACTCACTTAAATCTTTATAATCCGCAATTGTAGCAGCAATAACCAATCTAGGAACTTTGCCAGACGCTTGTTGTCTTATTTAGGCGCTGCCGATTGCATCGCGTTACTCTGATTGGTTCCATACCTCTGTTATTTGCATACGCACGCCTATACCAATTTTTTGGCTATCCAGTGCACGTCCAGACGATCTCATGCATACCCATATTACGGCCTACACAGATCTCCGTCNCCAATTTTTTGGCTATCCAGTGCACGTCCAGACGATCTCATGCATACCCATATTACGGCCTACACAGATCTCCGTCGGATGTATGTAATGCTGGCGATTGCACCTACGAAGCATACCCCGTGTTTGGTGGCCTTCTTTCATTGTGTTGAGTGCCTGACGCTCAGCACATGCTTTAAAGCAGTATTGTCACGACTATATCATTTCGGAGGCCATTATACATGTTACAAATTAATGCAAGTAGTAAGCATTTTCATAACGTCAGTATGGTTTAAACAACT
>NQII01003651.1:230624-248989 GCA_002778355.1 Clitarchus hookeri | reverse complement strand
CATGCCGGCCGCGCTGGCGTGGATGCAGCGCCACCTGCCGGCCGGGGTCGCGAGGGTCCTGCCCGCTGCTGAGGACGCCCGCGGCTCCGTCGTCGACGCCGCCGTGCCTGCTCTCTCGTCCCTCTGCTGTCTGCTGCTCTCGCTGCTCAATACACGCGTCTTCTGAAACTCACCTCTCTCTTCTCTCTTACTTACACCATGTACATTCACACACAAACCATACTCTTACGCCCCCTCTCGATCCAGTACCATATCGAAAGAACCTTCTTACAGTGTTGTGCAGGAATCGCACTAGCGCGACAAAAGCATCACAATGGGCGCGAAGCAAAAATAAATATTTTTTTTTAGCCAATCAGTATTGAAACTTACGCTACACGAACTACGATTACAAAATATTTATAATTTAATCTCGTCGTGGGTGCGATAGGATTGTACACAGGTCCAACCCACCACCATCTTCTGGATGTCAAAATATGGATAGCTCTCGAACAAGAGTATAGTGTGTATTGATGCGCAAACATATTTACATTTACAAAATATATCTTTTTTTAGTGCTGGTCTTGAGGAGGCAACAACGCGTCGTGTTTGTCGCCCTATTGCGATACCAGCATTACACTCATGTTTGAGAAAATGTATCACTATAAAGTAACCATCAGGATGGGCAGAGATTTATTTAACATTTTATTAACAGTATTCCAAAAAAAACTCTTACAGTTTCAGAGCAATACAAAAACGTTACTCGCAAAAATAAAATCAGCTCCAATAAGAGCTGCAAGTGCCATGGCATCGAATTAAACAGACATAGGAAGTGTTCCCAGGGAATCGCCAGCCAGGCTACTTCTACTCGAGCCCACAGTTCGTCGGTATTAGCCGTTGGATGAGAATGGCGGGCTAGTGGCCGCGTAACCGTATCCCAGACGTGGCAATAACTGACGTATCAGGCGAATACGCGGGTCAAGAAAGAAGCGATATCTGCCTTGCTTCGAAGACAGCCCATCAACATTTCTGGCAATAAATGATCGGGCGTTGTCTTGTTGGACTATGGATCCAGGAGTGTGCCGAAGGAACGGTACGACTTGAGACTCCACGACTTCCCCGATGCAGCGATTGCTGTTGAGAGTGCCCGCAATTTGTAGCAGCCGATATCACTTGTGATACCCAATTTCTCCCCAAAACATCACGCACATCGCTCGTGCAGTACGACGTTGGACAGTTCATTCTGGAAGATGGNATACCCAATTTCTCCCCAAAACATCACGCACATCGCTCGTGCAGTACGACGTTGGACAGTTCATTCTGGAAGATGGTGCTCGCCTTTATTTCGTCTAATGCGTTTGCGGCCACCATTGTAATTCAAGTTGAAGCGGAACTAGCCCGAAAACATGAAACGTTGCCACTCTGCACATCAATGGGTGTGTTCGTGAGATCGTTGTGGCTTGAGACATCAACGGTTCAGGCTCACGGGAATCGTCGCAAATGAATNCAATGGGTGTGTTCGTGAGATCGTTGTGGCTTGAGACATCAACGGTTCAGGCTCACGGGAATCGTCGCAAATGAATACATGAACGCAGTCCTCTCCGAAGCAGGCATCGATGAACCTCTAGAAGTAGACAATGTCAGACCTGTTGCAGTGTTCCAGAGTTCTGCGAACACTCAAAACGAAGCTGAACGGTCCGTTACTGCCATATTGACGAGGTGTTTCCCATCCCGTGATGTCGTCACATTTCTTGGTCCAGTTCCGGGTTTTCGACTCGTCCTGTTGTCTTCGGTCCACTGATTTCACTCACTCGTCACTTTCGTGACANTGGTCCAGTTCCGGGTTTTCGACTCGTCCTGTTGTCTTCGGTCCACTGATTTCACTCACTCGTCACTTTCGTGACAATACATCTCATATGAGTAGCAGTTTCGCAGTATGAAAATCCTTCTTCACATAAGCCGATCATTCGGCTCCGTTCAANATACATCTCATATGAGTAGCAGTTTCGCAGTATGAAAATCCTTCTTCACATAAGCCGATCATTCGGCTCCGTTCAAAAGGCGCCATTTTCCCGTCGACGAGTAATACTGACGCCAGTAGGAACGTCTACAACTCTCTGACGGTGAACAACTATATTTGTATGGATCCTCAACATTCCTCTGTATATACGCATTTAGAGTGAAGTCTAAATAAGTATATAATGCGCACAAGTCCAAAATGCGTTGAGCGAGTCGGGAGAGCCCATTTCCGCTGAACGAAGACGAAGGGGTGGGGTTTTTCAGTACATCAGTTACAGCGGCCGAGTACGGTNAAGACGAAGGGGTGGGGTTTTTCAGTACATCAGTTACAGCGGCCGAGTACGGTTACGCGAGAGCTGCTCCACGTGTGTTTATTACCTGTAAAAAGAAAGCTAGTCGCTTCAGCGGTATTTAGCAATGCTGTACCGGAAATTCAAGTAGAATACAACAAGCATCTAACAGCTGGCCAACTGTTTGCACTGGTGGCAAACTTTCGCATGCATGACTGTCAGCATTTCTTATATGGTTGACAGTCAGGTCGTATAAACAGAAGTGGCATTACCCATTTTTTAAATAAGCGTAATATGGGCCAATACTGCTCTTACAATGATTGTTCGAATTTTACAGTCGCCCCACAAGCAGACGATAAACGAAATGCTAACCTTTAATTACTGCTGGGAAATTATTAGCAGCAAGCTAACGGGCCATTTACGGCATGCCAACTGTTGTTTATTGCTGGGGACACACAAGCAACTGGGCCACTCATGGCATACCAACGGTTTCTTACTGCCGCGGATACAGTAAACAAATAAGTTTTGTTTGGGTGAAACATAATTACTTTTTTACTTTGAAAATGCATGGCAAGCTGCTTCTAAGTGGGTCACAATTGGCCGATAGCTGGGTTGTAAGTGGCAAATAGCTGAGCTACAAGTGGTCAACAGCTGGCCCAGCAGTTGGCCGACGTTATGTGGTTAACGTACGGCAGGCCACTGCTGCCAGACATGGCCCACCAATGATGCTGACATGCTTGGTAAAGTTGGTTACGCAAAAGTGGGCCGCTTATGGGCAGATTGTATTTTGCTACATGGACGTTATTTGAACAGTGGCCCAGATGTGGCCAACCGCACACTACAGTCAAGAGGCATCATGTGGGCTGCAAGCATCTACAGATGCATTACAAAAGTTGACTGATTGCTAACTGAGTATGGGAACCGTATGTGGGCTGCTCGTGTACTAGCAGGTTTATACAAGTGGGCTAACTGACTTTTGCTACTTGGGAAGCGATGTTATCAGTTTTATCTGTGTAGAACCAGCAGTGTCACGTGATTCCCCTTCTTCCAGCAGCGGGCGTTCGGGAGGGCCCTCCTCTACACTGCCACCCTTACGTTCCCTCCCTCAAAGCTGCGCGAAGATTATTTTCTCATTTGAACTTTACACGTCAGTTTAGAGGGTGCTGCTACTTCAAGGCATACGCAATCATTCTCAAATCTAATCATTTGCATATAATACCCTGCTTTCCATTTGCTGTGAGTTTCGTTTCAAGTGGGTGTCTCCGTCATGGTATTACATTTTTCACACACATGAGTGTAAATAGGTTGTTTACAGTTAACTGAGCACTTTTGAAAGTGCTACTTAGGATTTACTTATCTTCTCGTTATGTATCCTTTCGCCATAATTAAAACTAACACGGCGATTGGCATAATATTTTTTTTTGTGCGTATTCCAAGTGAAAGTGTGGAACTGTTAGGACTGAAATTAGGTTACCAATATGCAAATACGTAATATAATGTCTATAAAACAAACAGTAACTTCAGTGGCCATAATATAAAACATTACACTAGTCGTAAATCGTCAAGACTTAGGGGTTTTGTTAATTCGTTGTCAACTTAACAACGCGACTGCCTGGTTGAAAATTTGGTATAGGGAAATACATGTTAAGGAAATGCAACTTTTTTAAAGCCAATTTTGAAGATATTAACTTGAAACAAAGACCTAAGGACCTAGGTGGGAGAAATGATACTCTCAAGCTCTGCATCGATGCGAATATAAAAATTGGTTTTTCAGTAATTTTTAATTACATTAATAACTTTCCTGATTTTTCCAGAAAACAGGCTTCGATAGTACAGAAGCGCGTATTTTTCTGCTCAAAAAAGTCCCTGATGGTGGACAACGTGGCTCAAAATTCATGTGTCAACCTCCAGGAGGTGATTTATTGTGGGAAATAAGGTGGGGTATACATTGACAACACTATCATGTAGTGAATATTAAGGGACGTACGTGGTGTTAAAAATGTAATTTAGAAATGCATAAACGTAAAAATTGCAGGAAGTACTTGAGATGGAGCGACCAAAATCGGAATGGTGTTGCACAAATCGGAGATAATAAATCTATGCAAATCGTCCCCTTCATTGCGTAAGTAGGGATAGTAACCCTCTTTTCGCAGGGAACGTTGGAACACCAGGCGGCAAAGAAAAAGTTGACGCACATTGTGACCCACCACGGCACAATGAAGACAAAAGGTCTCCTTGTCCGAACTCGCTCCGGTGAACCGTTTTCGAGAAAACTCAACTAAACATTTCGAAGGTGCGGTGTAGCTCTGCGTNTGTCCGAACTCGCTCCGGTGAACCGTTTTCGAGAAAACTCAACTAAACATTTCGAAGGTGCGGTGTAGCTCTGCGTTGGGCGACACATTTGCCACCTGTGCCACGCATGTGACGGAGGAAACAGGTGAGGATGTGATCGATGCTTGCGTGGAGGCGAGTTTGGCTGCTGGCAAGTCAGCATGTGCCTGCAGGTGGTTGAGGAAGCATGGAAAGTCCAACGCGAGCGGAGCCAGCCAACAGACACCTCGTGTACGGAGCAGTCAACACGAATGCAAGGCAAGCACTGAAGCTGTACCGGCTGCGCTACCCAGCGCGACGTCAAACCTCCCGTGCGACATGTGACGGCTCCAACAGAGATTGCGGGATGAAGAATCAACGATAGTGACCAGGCCGAATGCTGGAGCACCACGGGCAAGGCGAACGGTGGCACTTGACGAGGGCGTGCTTCGCAGTGTGCGGCAGGAACCGTCTGTTAGCTCACAGGCTGTGGGTCACGGTGTGGGTGTTAGCCATTAAACGATCGTGCGAGTTCTGCACGAGAACCGTATGCACCCCTACCACGCAAGGAAGGTCCAAGTTCCTAGCGAACGTGAGTACGTACCACGGGTTACGTTCTGCGAATTGTTTCTCCAAGAAAACAACGTGCTTCCAAACTTCACATCGACTGTGCTTTTTACAGATGAGGCTAATTTCACCAAGGATAGAATCTTCAACAGAAGGAACAGCCACGTCTGGGTGCGCGTTAGTCCCCACCACACGCACGCCCGTGTGTAACCAAGTGCGATGCAGTGTCAACATCTGGGCCGGCATTGTCAACAATCACTTGTTGGGGTCTCATTTGCTACCCGACCGCCTCAGTGGAGCCCGCTACCTGACGTTCCTGCAGGAGGTCTTGCCGGAGTTTCTGGAATAAGTACCTCTTGCCATTCGACACACCATGTGGTTTCAGCGTGTTGGGGCACCACCACATTTTCCTGCTACCATACGCCACTATCTTGACGTCGCATTTCCAGGCCGCCGGATTGACAGAGATGGGTCCATCCATTGTCCGGCCCGATATCTAGACCTGACTCCACTGGATTTCTTTTTATGGCCTCTTTCCATGGTCTACGATACACCTGTGGCTAGAGAAGATCACGTTGCACGTGTGACAGCCACAATTTTGATTCTGTACGTGCCATACCAGATATTTATGCATGGGTCCAGGCCAATCTGATCCGCCATTGCCATTTCCGTATTGAAGTTGTGGGATGGAAATTCGAACAGTTGTGGTAAATCCTGCCATAAAAATATACTTACTACGTAAAAGTGTATCACGCAATACTCCTATCTGTACTCCGTTCCTTGTTCCCCACGCTTGTCTTCATTTACATTACACATTACATGTGGATGCACATACACGTGACGTGGTGCTGTTTGCAGATGTGTTTCCCACCCCCACAGGACTACACTGCACCTTCAAAATTTTGAGTGGCGTTTTCTCGATAACGGTTTACCGGAGCGAGTTCGGACAGGAGAACCTTACGTCTTCATCGTGCCATGGTAAGTCATAATGTGCCTAGAACTTTTCTGTATCGTCTCGTGTTCCAAATTTCCCCGCGATAAGAGAGTGACTACCCCTACTTACGCAATGATGGGGGACAATTTGACCAACCATATTCACCCCGATTTACGATCTCCTATTCGTGAAACACCATTCCGATTTTGGTCACTCCATCTCAAGTATTTCATGAAATATTAACATTTATGCATTTCAACATTATATTTACAACACCACGTTCCTCCCTTAATATGATAGTGTTGTCAATGTACACCCCACCTTATTTTCAACAAAGAATCACATCATAAAGTTTGGCCTATGAGTTCTGGTCCAAGTTGTATATCTATCTTTAACAGGAACGCCAAAAAACCGAAGCCTACATTGCGGTATGTACTGCAGTTTATATGTAGTTACAGGCAGTGAGTGACTTCTTTCAAACACTACTAGAAAAAGTGCTCACTTCATCGTGAACAGCCTGTAGAATGGTGAAACAATTAACTCACCAAAACTATCATTAACATAAGGGAAAGCAAGGATAGCTCTCTCTCTCTCTCTCTTTCTCTCTCTCTCTCTCTCTCTCTCTGCTGGATTCTGCACCCCGGTTCTATAAAGCATTTCGTTGCAATGTGGCATAACACTAAATCAACGAATCCCTATTAACCTGAGTGGTTAAAACGGAAATTATGGGTTCTTGAAAGTATACCTAAAACCGTTTTGCCTACAAATATAGTGCACAATCACATCGCCTAAAACATACATGCCATAGAGTTTTTTTTGCTGCGGCCGTTTAACATAAATCGTGTTCACGGGTCTGCTCGACAAGAAATGTCTGAGCTGCTAAAATCTTTAAACTACAGTTGTTTCACGTACAGCTACCAGAAAGTATTTTTATCTACCGACTGCTACTCTAATACACCAGATAATTGTTTTCTCTGTTAAGGTAAGACTGTTAGAAATATATGTGAGCCATGTCCGTTCTAAAATGTTTGACCAACGCTCAGATGAAGTTCACGGCGAGAACGAAATACGTAGATTTGAAACATGTGTTCGGAAGTGAATCGTTTTCATACTCAGCGTATTTTTTATATTTCTGGTATTCAAACGACACATTTTTACATTTATATACACCTAAATAAAGCACTTGCGGATAATGTAACACTCAAGAGCCCACCACAGTAATTGACCTAGACGTGAATCCATGTCCTCTCGCATAGTATACTGGCACCTTGGCGACGTTAGCAGCGCAACTATAGTGAGCAGAGTGGCTGCACTACAGCAACAACCAGTAGCTACTGGTGCGTGCTAACGTCTGCTCCCACGTGAACCAATCACCCAAGGGGGCCTCGGGAGATCGCGGTTCTGCTAATATACTGCGACCTCTCACGAACCAGCGACGATACGTCTCGCGCTGCTTCCTCCAGGGCAGTGTTTTATTGCCCGCTGTGCAATATCTCAACACATCTCTGAGGAAGTGCCACTGAACTCGGTAGGAGCCATCTTGATTTCGGTTCGCCATGGTTTCCTGAAGTCGCTTCAGGTGAATGCTGGGACGGTTCCTTAACTGCAGATCGTGGTTGATTCCTTCCGCGTTCCTGATTCTCTGCTTCGTCTCTCATAACCTCGCTGTCGGCGACATTAAGCCCCATCTACCCCCCTGCCTTCCTGACCTTAACTGCGTCTTGGAACCCTCGGAGAAATCAGAACCGAATTCCAGCCAGCGGCATTTATGTTATCCACTCAACTGCCGAGCAGGACGCTCCTTTGAAATAGATAAAATTATGAAAACGTTTACAGTGGAAAACGTTGCGAAAGTATACGACGATACTGATCTTTATATTCCATTGTGCAATGCTGTCACAAGATACAGGCAACATTGGCACTTCTTTCGGGATGTTTAGCATCGAAAATTATTGCGCTGAAGTTACTCTGACAGCATAAATAAGAGCTTCTCATAAATTCATTACTTGCCATCCTTTACGGCAACTCATAATTTTGTCACCCACAGTTACACGGGAAGACAATTTTGTACGACGTTATATACAATTATCCGTGGATAATTGTGCAAATTTAAATAATTTGGCTCACCTTTCTTAGGGGAAAACACGAACTAAATTGTACTACAATTATCATCTTACGATAAAAATAGTAGTAATAATAATACTGTGCATGCATATCGATCTGACCCAATGCGAATCAGGCAACTATTGATGAGTGAGTGAGTGAAGAGACTTGGGCGGCTCCTGACAGAGAGGTCTTGAGAGCCGATGAGCGTGATTGAGGTGAGTATGGAGCAGCACCGGAATGAAAGAGCGGAGTAAATGGGAGATCCCCCAGAAAACCTGCCAATCACAGCGGCATCGACTGGCACGATTCAAAAATGCGAAAATCCGGGAGTGACCTGGCCGGGACTGATCTCGGTTTGCCTTTGTGGATGGCGAACAAATGGTTTAGAGTGGGCTTTCTTTGTATTTAACTATGTAAGAACTCTGCTGTTACCGTGGAAGTTAAAAGGAAATCTGCAATTGTTACACATCGTATAAATAACCTCGATATTCTGCTTTTAGTTGATAATGTTGCCGGGACGAGTTGGAGGTGTTATATATATATATACACATATATATACATATACATATATATGCATATAACTTGTAAAGATATTGTACATATTGGAACGTTATGTCGAAAAATTATTTCAGTAACATTAATTCAAAAAATACTGAAATCCAGAGTTGTTGAAAAACTCTGGTTTCACGTATTTTTGTCCCGCTTCTTCATTAACGTGTTCAGAAGGAAAAGCAGCGCTGAGCAGCTAATTTGCGTGTCTGTGCATTAAATACGCCAGTGATAGGTTATTTTGTAGTAATGCACGAATGAATATAAGTCGATATAAGAANCGTGTCTGTGCATTAAATACGCCAGTGATAGGTTATTTTGTAGTAATGCACGAATGAATATAAGTCGATATAAGAATATAAGTCGATATCAGACAAAGGTAACTAAGGGAAAGGTTACGCAAGTGTTCATTATTTCGAGATTTCCCGCCTAATCACACGAAGAAAATACTTTCTGTAGGACCCGTCTCAAAAACATGCCAATTTATGCGAAACCAGAATAAACTTCCTGGACGAAATCCACGATACAGAGTTTCTTATCTGGCAAGACTGTCACGTTCCTCTTTCACCTCTCATTTATTCGCTCCTCTTCGCGAACTGTTCACCTTCGTGCGTCAAGGGCGCCATATTTATTGTGGCTGTTCTGCCAGCCGGTCCATTGGCTGCGTGTGCAAACCACTTTCGTTTGACAGCGACCTGTATGCTGCTGCAGGTAGACGTCCACACACAAAGGCTCTGACTCCTGTGCCACGACTACTGATGATCCTTCTCTCCTTCTCGTCGTATGTTTGTTTCTAGTTCCTTTCAAGCTTTTATTTTCTCCCCGTTTGTGGCGTTTCGTTTCTCGATTTATTTTGCCAGTACTGTCTGCTTCTCATATTTGAAAGAATGCGTTTTCCCGACCCTTTCTCTCGGCCGTGGTCTTTCCTCAGTCACATACTTACATTTTGATCGAGCTCTTTTTCCTTCTTACACTCCAATAGATGAAAGCGTGTCCAGAAAGATATCGTCTTTTCCTCAATTGCTGTGCTCAAACCTTCTCTCATTTCCTTTGCTGCAAGACCTCTTGTGTTTCGTGNAATATCGTCTTTTCCTCAATTGCTGTGCTCAAACCTTCTCTCATTTCCTTTGCTGCAAGACCTCTTGTGTTTCGTGGACGTCGCTGCACTGTAATATCTTCCACGCTGGGTCGAGGTCACCGTTCCGAGATGGCTTACGATCCGGACATATCTAAAGTGCAATGTCCTGCTCTTATTTTTTGAGGGTAGAAACCGTTTAGGATGCGCCCGTATTTGAGCCATAAGCTTTATTGAAATTTCCTTATTAGAAATTTGGCTTTGCCTATTTTAAATATATGACGCGGTATATCGCTGGGAAGGGTAGGTGATTAATTTCTTTCAATACTTTATTATCTAGATTCAACGGTAACAAACAATTTGGTTATCACAAAATAACGAATAAAGGTGTGATGTCAGATAGTAGTGAAACTTCTACGTTATAAAGAAATATAAAAAAATATAAATTTGAAATGAAAGTTGGTGGCAAAACTCATAAAAATTCAAAATGCAGACCATTTATTCCTCTTAGAGCTTGACACGAAGCTACCAAGAAAATTATCTATTTAAAACTGTTCAAGGGAATATTTTATGGTTTCGTGTCATATAAAGGATAAAATGCCCAACCATTTCAAAAATAAGATTAGTCATGTTTATTTAAGCGTAAAGGTGAACACTTTAACTCAACTTCTTGATTCGCACAAATTTCAAAAATTTATTTTAACCCAAAGTTTGGTTTCAACTCAACCGTTTTTAAATGTCACGTGAATGGCATATTGCAATTTGATTGAAATCAGACACGTGTTTTATCTGCAGTAAGAGCTTAAATCCTAGAAATTTTGATTTTATATTTTAACTAAATTAATTAATTAAGATCAATTTTCATATTTAAACGAAACAAATTATATATGTTTAAAATTCATATAGTTTTTGTCATTAGNATTAATTAAGATCAATTTTCATATTTAAACGAAACAAATTATATATGTTTAAAATTCATATAGTTTTTGTCATTAGATTTTGAACAGTAATTTTCTTCTAACATTATACTTTTTTATGGTCCCTACTATTATTTCGCATCGCAACGAAAAAAAATGTAATATGCTAACAATTTCAAAAACAACCTTTGGAATCTTGAATGCCGATAAACAGATCACGAACAGCGTAGTACTGTATTTATCACGACGTTTTTTTTTGTTACATGTTTTAGACAGAAAGGCCAAAGGAAACGCGATCTCTTAATAATAGCCAGCTGCGAACTACCTGAGAACCTACTAGGTGATCGAGTTTTGAGTCATAGTGTGGGCTGGGTTCATAAACTTAACTGGTTCGTTCTAGTGATGGGCAGTGTCTAATATTACAAGAAATAGAATATTTTGTATTCGAACATTTATAATAATCGAGAACTTTCACTCGTAGCTTGAATTCGAGAACTGACAGGTTCCGCTGTGGTCTTCGTCTATTCGCATACGTGATTTGAATGTGTTTTTTTCCTGAACGATTGGTTTCCATTGACATTATTGCATTAAGACAAGAATATGCAAGTAGTTTTGGTGGAGGATTTCAGGAATAGGATTTAGGATACGTCCGCCATCTTGGGTCAGTGTCCTGTCTGGTGAAATCAAGATGTCTAAAATCCCTGTTAAACATACTTATTAAAACGTATTTAAAATTACCGCCAATTATGAAATGGCTATGCCAAAAACCATACATCATGCCACACATTGCTATGGCAATAATCAACCAAATTCTCTTATGCTACGGCCTTTGTAGACATAACAAACATTGAGTAGTTTAGAATGACTTATAAATACAATCCAATAATTCTGACTGCAACTGTTTGAATAATAAATTACACAAGAAATAATATTATTACTGCTGATGCCAAATTACAGCCTTGATAATACATAATTTCTGTGATTTAGAAACAAAATTTCCTAAACTGAAACGCACATATTTACTGGTTATAGTTCTGTAGCCTTTATATGTAATTTAATAAGTACTGTTTTCCTCCGTTTAGTCAAACATGTTAATTTTTGTTATTATTCTATGCATTCAACATAAAAAAAAAATATTGCGTATTGTTAGCTAAACAGTACACTCCCACTTGTATTCAGCTACTTACCTCATCATTACAAAGACTGTCACGTGCGTGTGGCATAGGGGCACGCGTTTCAGCCGGATTGTAACCAGGTAAACGCTTCTGTAGGCCTTTTAGCGTCTGCTTTCTGCCATTTTTTTGGTCGTTCGTAGCCGCAAGTAAAGCCCATTCGTGGTTACTCCAACTTTACTGAAGCTTTACTAACTTTTATTCTACTCAAGCTGGAAAGTTCAATACACTTTAGTTTGGCAACCAAAACGTTTCGCCGCCAATGTGCACTGATGTCGTATGTGTACAGAATTTTTTCCTTCTTTTGCATGTAAGTAAATGGGATAATTGTAATTTTCGTAAAATAACCATACATGTGTAAACTCTTCCGATTTGTTCTATGTTAGAACCTACGTATATAATAAACTTTCTTCGCACTATAGTGGAAATATAACTAAATAATATGTTCATATGGTGTTTAATATTATGTATTATATAACAAAACGTTGACTCACACACCTAGTTTATTCAAATATGACAACTGAATCAAAAAATAATAAAGAAAAAGTTAAAAAAATTATTTTTAAGGTTTTCCCGCGCATTTTTTTNATATGACAACTGAATCAAAAAATAATAAAGAAAAAGTTAAAAAAATTATTTTTAAGGTTTTCCCGCGCATTTTTTTTGAGGAAAATGGAAATAGTACAAAGTCCCTTTAGATGACAGCTGTATTTACGCCCATTTCGCTTTAAAATTCGTAACCTTTTTCCATTGAAGTAAGCTTGCTAATGAACGCCCAATGCCAAACACGGTTGTGTTTTCACTGTTTGCTCTTGTAAACACCATTGGAGGGCGTGAATAATAGTTACGAAATAAAGTTAATACTTAGAATTTGGACTGGGGTAAGTATCACAATACGAGTCAAACACAAGCTTTTACATTCAAAAACATATCATATATAAAATATCTCCATTCATCGCCAATTAAAAAGCACCTCTTTGGAACACGAGCGCACCTTGTGGCGGAAATTTTTCCTATGCCAAACTTTCCCATGAGAAATCTCGTTTTGTTCCCTACCTGAGTAGAATGAACTTTAGCTGTGCTAAATATCTACTTGCGGGCTACTCAATATGTAATCCCGCTGCATGTAAAACAAACGTAAAAAAGTCTGTGAGAAAACGCAAAGGAGAAATCAATTTCCCCGTATTAGTGCGGCCGTGCAAACAATTAAAAATAAATACTTTATATATAAAACAAAATGTGCTTCCAAAAATGCATTCCTGAAAAAGAAAATCACAGTAACATATGTTTCAATTTCATTTACGTTATATATATATATNCTTCCAAAAATGCATTCCTGAAAAAGAAAATCACAGTAACATATGTTTCAATTTCATTTACGTTATATATATATATCAACGTCCCTCTTTTCTTTCAGTTTTTAATTCGTACTATAATATAAATATATTGATTTATAANTTATATATATATATCAACGTCCCTCTTTTCTTTCAGTTTTTAATTCGTACTATAATATAAATATATTGATTTATAAATAAAAATAATTCTACAATTTATTTAAGTAATAAAATGTTTCTTTTATTGTTAAAGGGAGTAAATACGCATGCGATACATAAGATTAATTTAGGAAACAGCCAGATATGTCATCGATCGGGTGATTTTCCAAAGGTTCCAAAGTTTTCCAAAGTTTCGTTTCGTTATTCTAGGTCGATTTAAAATTTGTTTAATGAATCGCGGAACCAGCAGTAGTTACTTTCTATACGACGTGACTAGATATTATATAGTGACTAGCTATTACTGGCTCTCCTGCCAACAGTTCGCCACACCTATCCTCTCGCAACAGTATGCAAGCATCACACGTCTCACCTAACGAGGCCTTATCGGAGTCGCCGAACGAACGGTTCAACCAGTCGGTTCAAAGCTGACATTTGGTAACTTTTTTTTGCTCCGCAGTGAAATGCGCGTTTTGTAACTTTCAAAAACTGTAACACTGAAGCGGTTCCTTCCAGAAGCTGCTGTGCTGTTCTCATGTGTGTTATAGGGCTTGTGTTTCAATATCGTTTCAATTCATGGTGGTTATATTGAAGTTAACGCTGTCTAGCGCTCTCGTAAAGTATGAAAAGTCAGTGTTCATATATTACCAAAATCGTTAAAATTAGCATCGTAAAATCTTATAATGCTATATCACAGTATTGTTCTTTGCCATAAATTCCAACGTTCCCACACAACATTTTTATCTAATACTACTAACACCACAAAATCGCAAGAAGTATAAATTACTTAATATCGTAATGCCTCGTGCATCGCAGCACTACCAATATATTGCAACAGCTTATGAAAAATATGATTTCTTGTCTCATTTTCTCGTACAATGTCGTATTTGCGACATTAAAATATATATATTGTTAGCAATAGGACGAAATACGAGATAAGTCTAACGAAATTATGCCAGTAATAGTTTGATAATCTTAATGTATAGTGACAATTCGTTCCTGGGTTTTTCATATCTTCAACCCTTCTTTTTCATAACATACATCGTTTGCTATTCATTTACTTAAGTTTCCTTCCACTGTTGATTCAACTTTGTTTTATACCACTCGCCATTTTGTCTTGTTCTTGAACCTACCAAAATTACAATTTTGTGAGTGAATATTCCAAAAGCATTTCAAAAAAAGAAGCTGCTCTGGTTATACCTCTGTGTTTCCGACTTCCATAAGTTGTGCCAGTTGATTTACATTTGGTATATAGGAATCGTCGTCTACTCCTCATGAAATAGTAACAGCTACTGAACTTTGTGCTGAATGGCAAGTTGAATTAATATTCAATATTCCGCCTTCTGTGTCGTGTAGCATTTTTCATTTCCTCTTCCCGAATTCTCCGTTACACTTCCTTCACTCAGTTCGTGGAAAGCTGTTCATAATAAAACTGCCAATCGAGAACTCCTAGTTAAAAAACTGTTAATCGTTGTATATAGGTAATACCATATTCTGAATGTTTTCCAAAACACAAAAATGTCTTAGAACGGGCACGTAAAATAATTTTATTCCCTAAAATAATTTTTACTAATTTCGTAGGTTCATTCAACCCGTCAGTGGTTATTGTTGTGCATTGTGTCTCATAAGTACCATTGCGGTCTTCAGTTTAAATTATATGGAACCAAATACAGAGTTTTTTTTTTTTAAGAAGATGCACAAAATGGTACTTTTGAGGACGAGAACTACAATACAAAACTTCCAAGGACAAGTTCACTTATTACGTCAATCGTAATTTTTTCTTCAAGCAAGGTTTCCACGTACATGTATGAAGGGAGGTGGGCGACAAGTGGAGCCGGCTGTCATTCTCGAGGTGCATGCCTGTCGTTCCCGGACAGTCAGAAAAATGGATTAAAATGTTATTGGGAAGGAGAAGTGGTGGAATTAAGACGCAGCAGGAAAACGGAGCAACTCGGGTTTGATTAGGTTATGCTAGGTTAGGTTATGTCAGGTCAGGTCGTGTCAAGTTAGGTTAAGTTGGGTTATTATAGGTTCCTCAAACTAGGCAAGGTAAATATTCTAAAGTTATGTTCCGAATACTTGGATTACATAACGCTCTACAAGACGACATCTCTTGTAACTCTTCAATATACTTTTCCGTACATTAATTTTAAATATTTTTATTCATGGAACCCTTCAAAGTTGTTGTTTTAAGTAGTTTCACTTATAAAAAATCGTAGATTAAAAATAACATCTACAATACTATTACAAAGAATATGGTTTTTACAAATATTACGTTTTATGTATTACATAATTGCTATTACGAATTAAAAAATTTATCTGCTCTTTAAATATATAACTTCATTATATATACATATATGCACAAAGGATACAACTTATAATTCAGTAATATTATCGCTAAGCGTATAGTCAGGGATAATTCATCCATCGGCTTCGTCTGCCAATAACTTCAAAATACTTGGCTTTGGACGCCGATCTTCACTCTCCGTGTCTTGGGATCGAACTGGGGACCCCTGTAGTGGGAAGCTAAAGTCTAAACCACCGTTGTTATAAATATTATTTTACATTAATGTGACTCGTTAGTTTGTGTTATTTAATATACAGATTAAACGAATAGCTGTTGCGTGAAAAGCACAAACACCTTTCACCATGAAATTGACTAAAGTGATTAATTTGAATGCAGCTTATATTAACACGATGTCTTCTTTGTGATAGCTCATTCAGTACAATAGTTCGGCGAAAGTAAAAAATAAAAATTATAACCATTTTATTACAACTAGGCAGTCAATTGTTATTGAAATGGGTTATTCGAAAAGGTTAAAAATCAAAGAGATAAATTGAACCTATTATAAAGCAAGCCTCGTTTGAATCAGTATATCGAATAGGTGTTTATTTTTATATATCGAATTTAGAAGCATTAAAAGTATGTGTATAATCGCGAAGAAGAGGTCTGTACAATACATGAAATTTAATTTCAAGTTTTTGAGTGAAAAGAGGCTAACAGAACTCGCGAGAGACATAATTACAAATTATTCTGTGTAAAGATTCAGGTGTCATACGTTTCTAAAATTAAATAAATGGTTTTATCGCCACAACAGTTCAAGTTATGCAAACAAATACTTTGTAAATTATGGTACAATGAGATAAAATGTTTCTGTAAACTATCCATACCTCACAGCTGATTTATTTTGTATTTTAGTATTTTCATATCTTTATTCGACGGTACATTTGCAGCTTCCCTGTTTATGTATTAATTTTATGATAATGTTACATTTTATTGCACATAAATCTTTCCAGTTTATTGGCTACTTTACTTGAGTATAATAAGAATTGAGTTATATATATATATTTCGACGCCTGCCAAACGTATTTTCCATTTCACGTATTTATATTTCTCTTGTTACGTGTGACGATAAAATTTCTTTGCATAACCGTGAATTGAAACATTTGATATTTGTATGAGGAGTGAACCTGTAGTCACAGAAAGTTGAAAGGAAACGTGCGAAGTTACGTAGCGCGCAATGCCGGTAGGTAAGTGTCGCCCCATGATGACGTCATGCGTTCAAATGGTCGAGTTTTTAAGGGTCGGACGGTTTCACCTTACTTCGTTACATCATGAATACGTATCGACACGAAAGTCTGTGGTTACTGGTGGTTGGTATGCATGCGTTTACGGACAGCCATCATTGCTGCTCACGTGTGTTTTCGCCGATACTTTTCCAACGTAGTAATACATCCTGACATGACCGCCTAAGCTAACCTGGGTTTTTTTTTTTTTTAAGTTTAAGCTGACCCATGCCGTGTCTCAATTGTCCCAGAGAGCGCGCTCTCTCTCTCGTGCTTTCACTCTCGCCAACACATCGTAATGACGTCACAGACAACGCCTCAATTCGTCGGAGAGAGCTCGCAAGGGCGAAAGCACAAAGAGTGAATGAAGTTTTGCTCTGGCTGACGCTCTCTCGCTCTCTCTGACAACGCGCCGTATTTGTTTACAGTCTTTCAACGTTTTAATGAAGTAGTAGTAGCTTCCTAGCCAAAAACTGTGTTGCCAAAACATACAGGTGAATAATTTAAAATGTTTTAGTAATCGAATTTATTTATAAAATACGTATTTATAAATATAAACATGAGAATTTCTGACAAAGAGTATTATTGGTTTTACCATGCTGTTTTTGTCGATTTCGCATTGTGTGCACATACAACTGCTGTAATACGACGGAAATGTATTAAAACAAAAATAATAGTATTCGTACCCTAGCAGTTATTCCGATAGTGCTATAATTATTTGTGATAGTGAAAATTTTTCAAAATATATTAATTACTAACCCTAACAAAGTTATGGCCTTGATTTTAGCTTAGCACCTTTTGGCATCAGCTGTCTGCGCGACATCAGAGAAAGAGAGAGTTGTTGTCTCAATTTTACAGAGAGAGAGAGAGAGAGAGAGAGAGGGAGCGAAGCAGTGATCTCACCAGGTTGAGCGTAAGAGTGTTCTCTTGAAAGGAGTATTTTTTTAAAGTGAGGCATGTCCTTAGACTGGTAGGTGACAATGTGGGCAGTTTTTAGTAGCCACGGGGGCCGCGGTAATGTAGTGGTCAGACTACTCGCCTCTCACCTAGGCGAACCGGGTTCGATTCCTGGCGGGGTCGCCCTCGGATTTTCGCATGTGGGAATCGAGCCGATCGATGCCGCTGGTCAGCGGGTTTTTTCACGGATCTCCCGTTTCCCCCCGCGCTTGCATTCCGGCGCTGCTCCATACTCACCTCGCTTCATCCTCATCGGCTGTCGCGGCCCGAATCTCTCCGCTATCCGGTAGCCACGGCCTCGACCTGCCCAGAGAGGCTAAGCTACCTGCAGGTGTAGTTGGCTGACCTTGAGGGCCTGCCTGAAGCAGCGGGTGAGTGTGCAGGCTGACGGCAGTCGCGCGGTGTCTACAAACAATAACAGGTCGATGAGGAA
>NQII01003651.1:166091-230543 GCA_002778355.1 Clitarchus hookeri | reverse complement strand
ATATCCCTGCACGCGCCCCCGGGCGGCGGTTTTGGGCACTGGGCCAGCGGAGCCCCTGCCCTGTGACGTCACAGGGTGCCGCAGAGGCTGCAGAGGACCACGCCACCCTCCCTCCTTCCCCATCTCCTCCCACGGGGCGACAGCGAGAGTGCAGCGCAGCAATTTGATTAGGGAAAATGAAACCTTGCCGAAGATACCCGAAGTTGAGCGTCTACCGTCTTACAATTTCGGCATTAAAAAAAAGTTTTAGTATGCCGTAAGCGGGGGTCACCTTGTGACAGGGTGGGTGACTTTGTGACACGCGTTGTTTTATTACCATTATTAACATTTCCTCCTATTTCACAGAGGTTATTTAACATGCCCAGTGCTTAAATTGGCACCTTTGAATATATAAAATATTCCTTTGAAATAGGGGGAAATACAGTCATGTAGTTTTTATCTATATATATTGTAGGAACATGTGTTTGACTTACATAATTTATACTTCTGATGGTGATAGAATAACCGTTTTTGTCTATGTGGTTTTTACATTTCTGATAGTTCGTGAACGTGTATTTTATATGAATATTCGCATGAAATTGTTTATAAAGTGGTATTTCACCCCTATGGCAATGGTTTATATTCTCTCAAATATATTTCGGGTATGAAATAACGCGTAAACTACGCAAATTATAATATTGCCCAGAAAACGTAGTACAGTTGTAAAATAAAATAAAAAATACAGGCTAGCGACGTTATGCGTATTGTCTACTAAAAAAAATAATAAAATAATTGTAGTCTACTTTTTGTTCTTACGTTGGCAGTCCCGTTGAACAAACTTCGGTAAACAAATGACTAAGATGAGGTTCTCTCGTTATACGGCGGAGTTGCAACTGTTCCTTTGTATAGCTCGCTCCAAATGAGAAGATAATGCGCAGAAGACCAAAACGCGTCGGTTGAGTCAGGAGAGTCCATTGATGCTGCACAAAGGGGTGAGGTGGTTTAGTTTAGTAGTGGCGGTGGTCGAGAGCTGATGTGGCGAGAGCTGCTCCACGTGTGAATATTACCTGTCGAAAACACGTAAGACGTGCAGTGCGGTATTTACCAGCGCGGTACTAAAGGGAAATATTATCAGTTTGTTGTGTACAGCACCAGCAGTGTCACGTGGTTTCCCTCCCTCCAGTGATAGGCGCTCGAGAGAGCNTGATGTGGCGAGAGCTGCTCCACGTGTGAATATTACCTGTCGAAAACACGTAAGACGTGCAGTGCGGTATTTACCAACGCGGTGCTAGAGGGCAATGTTATCAGTTTGTTGTGTACAGCACCAGCAGTGTCACGTGGTTTCCCTCCCTCCAGTGATAGGCGCTCGAGAGAGCNGTTATCAGTTTGTTGTGTACAGCACCAGCAGTGTCACGTGGTTTCCCTCCCTCCAGTGATAGGCGCTCGAGAGAGCCCTCCCCTACACTGTTCCCCGCCCTACCTTTCCACCCACAAAACTGCGCGAAGATTATCTTCTCATTTGAACTTCACTATATTCTTCTTGGTGCAGCGACGATCAATGAAGCCCGCTACACACCAACCATATATATAGTATGAGTTAAAAAAAAAAAACAGAGACAAACTCCACCTGCACATTCCTTATGAATAAATAATTTGAAAACATGTACGCAACATATGGTCGACGATGCTTTGTAAGGTTGGTACGCGCCCTTGAAGATGGAGCTGAAACACAAGTTTGTTGTAAATATTTCAAAACAGCATTTGAAATAGAAAAATGACATACACGATAATGTGTAGTTTAACGAATATCTGCAACCACTGCAAAACCAGCCGCTGCCATAAAATTATGCCACCCTGTTGTCTTATAAATGTATGTTATGCCGAAGCTAAATTGTTCTTCCTGCGACTGATTATGAATGAGCACGTTAAAATCAAAGAAAGAGGTCGTTTTGCGTTACCACACTAAACCCCACCGTTTGCGAAGAATGTTGCGTAAATGTCGATACTATTGCGGTACTGCGCCTGGCAAGCAAGCAGCACGCAACACNACCGTTTGCGAAGAATGTTGCGTAAATGTCGATACTATTGCGGTACTGCGCCTGGCAAGCAAGCAGCACGCAACACACATTGCTCAAAGTGCCCACCATCAACTGTAACGCACGCACAGGTTACAGCGTCATTTTTCTGGATGACACGTCCCATTAAAAATACTTTCTGTAATTGATTTCATTTATAATTTTGTTTATTAACAGAAAGTATACATATATTGGCATATAATAACCTCCCAATTATTACAATATACAACACACCAGCCAGAATTCAGGCTCTTCTGTCGTTA
This sequence comes from Clitarchus hookeri, assembly GCA_002778355.1. Taxonomy (NCBI): domain Eukaryota; kingdom Metazoa; phylum Arthropoda; class Insecta; order Phasmatodea; family Phasmatidae; genus Clitarchus; species Clitarchus hookeri. The sequence goes on along the minus strand of NQII01003651.1, from coordinate 228,226 downwards.
TAGAAACGGCCATGCCGAAGAAAAAGGACATCAGCAATCCGTTCAATTTAAACTGTAACAAAGAGAAAAGGCACTGTAAACAGATGGTGACACTGATTGAAACCCCAAAATGAACAAAACAAAAACCTTGCAAAACATTCAAATAAGAAATAACTGCAAAAAAAAAACTCTTCTAAGAGAGAGGGAAAGAAATTTGGCCAATGACATGAAAATAACAAATTCGTTAATACAAGTATAAATAGAAGAAGGTAGNACCGTTTGCGAAGAATGTTGCGTAAATGTCGATACTATTGCGGTACTGCGCCTGGCAAGCAAGCAGCACGCAACACGCATTGCTCAAAGTGCCCACCATCAACTGTAACGCACGCACAGGTTACAGCGTCATTTTTCTGGATGACACGTCCCATTAAAAATACTTTCTGTAATTGATTTCATTTATAATTTTGTTTATTAACAGAAAGTATACATATATTGGCATATAATAACCTCTCAATTATTACAATATACAACACACCAGCCAGAATTACAGGCTCTTCTGTCGTTATAGAAACGGCCATGCCGAAGAAAAAGGACATCAGCAATCCGTTCAATTTAAACTGTAACAAAGAGAAAAGGCACTGTAAACAGATGGTGACACTGATCGAAACCCCAAAATGAACAAAACAAAAACCTTGCAAAACATTCAAATAAGAAATAACTGCAAAAAAAAAAACTCTTCTAACAGAGAGGGAAAGAAATTTGGCCAATGACATGAAAATAACAAATTCGTTAATACAAGTATAAATAGAAGAAGGTAGNGAGAGAGGGAAAGAAATTTGGCCAATGACATGAAAATAACAAATTCGTTAATACAAGTATAAATAGAAGAAGGTAGTTGGTGAATCTGAAATAACAATTACACGCAAGTATCAATAAATAACAATTACACGCAAGTATCAAGGGACAAGAAGCATATCACGGTTATACTTCACACGCTGCCTTGTGACAGCGACAATGAACGATAATTCAGAAGTGTAATGCAATAACATAGAGTAAAGAACACAAAAGTCATTACCACTGAAGGAGAAAATATAAGGAAAGTAAAATGGAACGAAGGCCACCAAAAAAGGAACGGTTAAAAGGAAAGGGAAATGAATGTATCTGTAAAGCATGGTATTGTGGCACCACGAAACAATAGGTGTAACTATTTTAAGCACAATAAACGTGAAAAGGGAAAAAAAGGCGACGGGATGTAACGGGAATCGAAATTAAAGTAATTGAAAAGAGGTCTACAGAAAGAGAGAGAAACATTAAGTGTACATGTAATTTAATGTATTTTGGCACCTTAGAACTCTAGGCGTCAATGTTGTAGGAAGTTGCAATAAGGAATAAACAGGGACNACAGAAAGAGAGAGAAACATTAAGTGTACATGTAATTTAATGTATTTTGGCACCTTAGAACTCTAGGCGTCAATGTTATAGGAAGTTGCAATAAGGAGAGGGAGAGAATATGGCAACCATGAAATAAATGCAGAAGGAAAGGAAGATAAAAGGGAAAGGAATTGCTGTGTATATGTTTTATAAGGTACTCGGCACCTTAGAAACCATAGGTGCACAAAGTTTGTACAAAAACAGTAATGCAAAATGCTAGCTAAACAACTTAATTCACAACAAAGTAGTAACAATACCTGAGGAAAAAATTTTAAATTTTNAAATTTAAAATTTCATTAGGAACATTATATATGTAATACATTCAAAACCATCAATTTTAATTAGACCCTCAAACCACATGAACTACGAAAAATGAACATTAATACAGAGAATAGGTACTTCGAAAAGTTGTAGGGCCAATCTCTAATCTTCTGATCCACTTTCATATATTCTAATCAATCAAATTCAAGCGGGCCATCAAAGTACTTTAGTCATACAATCTTAAGTATTAATACAGAAAAAAATTATCTCGCTAAGTGTAAGGCCGGGCTCTTAATCATTTCACACACGAACATACGCTAAAAATATTATGTAAAAACAAACCGAGTGCAAAACGCGCGTCCTATTTACCGAACCACCAAAGGCGTTAGCACGGGCGCACACACATTAAAATTTTATTATAAGGGATGTAAGGGGGCGCTCTTAGGGAACCGAAATCAAAGCCCCTTGCTAACTAGTCCACAAACTAACATGACTATATAAATGCACAAATGCTTCAAAATGACAAGAAAACCTAAACGTACCCGTAATCCGCATACAATTACATTTGTTTAAGCTTACATTAATACTGTTGCAGGTGGGATCGCAATTCAAGACCAGCAGAGACACGGAAGCATTGCGGTCAAATGTACCTCCGCACATTAATCACAACAGGTCACAATAAACCCAAATTTTCAGCCAAAAAACACATGACAAATCGAGCACAATAATAAAAATGAAATCACTACCCCGCCACTGCACCGCGTAATGTTTAACTGAATCAATTTTGAAAGTGCATCCGAAAATGGACTTAGCACGACACTGTTAGCGCGATGAAGTTGCCTGGTCCTTATTAAAACACGATTAAAGCTCTACAACACAATCCATTGCAACCGAACCCACCTGCAAGCTCGCGCTGCATGCCGCATACATGCAGCATGCAGCGTAACCATTACGCACGGACCACGGTATGCATCGAAGCGAAAAGGCGACCCTGTCGACTTGAAGGTCCAGCGAGCAGTAGTTATGCCAATCGCTCACATCAAATTAACAAAAACGAAATGAGGGGAAATCTGGCGAATGCGCGCGCACCGAGGGAGGGAAGCCAAAGAGGACGTAGAACGAGAGGAAGGGCAAGGCACCGAGATCCGAAGTTCGACGGAATGGCGGCAGAGTTCAGAACGATGGCGAGGAGCGCGCTGCGAACGGTGCATAATTAAAGTAACCTCTACATATCGAGTACTCCCAGCAGGCCATTTTGTTGTCATGACGTCACAGGATCCAATACATTTGTATGGAAGATATGCACATTTCAAAAGAAGATAATCCTTCTTTTTAGACTAAAAAACTGATTAGAGTGGTCGGGAGTTGGGAGTACTGAAGAGACTCTTTATTCAAGTGGAATTGTTGCAGTAACAATGTAGGTTTTGTATATATGACGACTAAAACTTAAGGCGGTTTGGCGCGAAATTCAAATGCGTTGTATACATGACGAAAAATTAAATTACACTTAGGCGAACAGAAACGATTCCAAACCCATTTTGGTGCTGTCATGCCAGTTGATAATGATACATTCTTAATCTTCTGGCAGTTTAGCAAGAGTTACATTGTGTGTCACTATATTACTGTACGTAAGCAACCAAAAAACCCCTTTTCATAAAACTTATAATTGTAGTCATTAATTTGTAAAGATATAAATAATAATTAAAAGTGCAAATTTGTAGTATATAAAGAAGTTGTCAAAATTATAAAAAACAATTTCTCTTTTTATTAGTTGTCGTCAGCTCATGCAGCAAGAGTTTAAAGGTTTCGTATGATATACATTCAAGTGAAAATTTTGATAGGCGTATTACATAAGGAAATTTCCCATAAAACTTCCCGGAACAATTAATGATATTGTTCGGTACATTTTTATGAAATGTAACTAAGTAACTGAAATTTCTGAGATTACATTAGTTTGTTTATGATCTTACCGGTCGCTGTGTTGTGCATTTAGGTATTGCAAAATAAATAGGAAATTTAAATATTTAACTCTTATGTTTATTTAAAAATAACCATTATCTGGCAAGTGAGGATCTTGTACAAGAATGGTACCGTAATAAAATATTTGTAACTACACATGGTCAAGCTTATAGGTTAAGATAGGTATGTGGTTTGCTACAATTAATATTATTATAAATATTACTAAACCAAAAATTCCGATTACTCATAATATTTTTAATGGAAATGGTTTTAATGACATGTTAGGTTATTTTAACATAAACATAAGTAGTGAGAATGAAGCGGCGTATAGGAAATGATATTGTATTTACGAAAATTCACTTGGTATAAAAATAAAAGTGATATACATAGAATATAATTATACTAGCTATTTATTATGTTTAGTATGTATGCTTTCTTCATTAATTGTTCTTTGGAGTTTGCGATGTTTACTCGTGGGAGAGTATAATCGCAATGTAAATAAATGTTAAATAAACAGAAACTAAAAATGGTCTCTCTCTATATTATATAGATATGATANATATATATACAAAAGGGCATTTGCAATTTCAACTTATAAGAGTTTCATAATTTGTTTATATTAAGTCAAAGAAAAATGTAGTATGCGATAATTAAAAAAAATAATAAATTGGGAGAATGGCTTATTGATCGATGGAAACAATATCTGTGTAAACGCTTTTTTAAAATCAAAAAGCATGTTACAACCTCCTTACTTTGTTTGTGACGTTATACTTTGAAACACACCAAAGCTGCCTTCTGATTTGCTACTTTCGTCCCATAAATGAAGAATGGGGTGATAATACTCGGTATANATAAGAGTTTAATAATTTGTTTATATTAAGTCAAAGGAAAATGTATGCGATAATTAAAAAAATAATAAATTGGGAGAATGGCTTATTGATCGATGGAAACAATATCTGTGTAAAGGCTTTTTTAAAATCAAAAAGCATGTTACAACCTCCTTACTTTGTTTGTGACGTTATACTTTCAAACACACCAAAGCTGCCTTCTGATTTGCTACTTTCGTCCCATAAATGAAGAATGGGGTGATAATACTCGGTATANGAAACACACCAAAGCTGCCTTCTGATTTGCTACTTTCGTCCCATAAATGAAGAATGGGGTGATAATACTCGGTATATATAGGCTACTCTGCGCATAATAAAAAACAAGAACGGAAAAATGATTAAGTACTGAAAAGGAGAAAAGGGGCAGTGAGGAAAAGAGTAAAAACAAGGAACAAGTAAGACAAAGGAAGGAAAAATACAGATACGAAACAAACAACCATGATAATTAAAATATGTCTGGGTCACTGTGAAAAAAAAAACGGTTACCAGTTACTAGAAAAAAAACGAACGAGCTGAAACTGACAGCAAATTTCTGTAATATTTACAACAAAACGCATCAGCGACCATATGTTGCATATACGTTTTCGAATTATTTTTTACAAGTATTATGCAGAGGAAGTTTGTCAGTGTTTTTCGGACTCGTCCTATGTATAACAACAACCAATTTTTGCGAAAAGAGTTCCTGTCCAGTTGTATTAAATAAAACTGTAGCACCTTCACAGATATTAAACTTAACTAATATCTGTCCTCGAATCAAAGACGTTCATTACGCCGGAATAACCTAATTCCGATCGGCCTGGTCAAATACTACAATGTACTCTCACAAAGACACGCTGCCAATGTCCAAAGGAAGCAGGTGGACAAGTACGGCATTGAAGAAGTATAGTCAACGTGGCGTTCTCTTCACGAAAATCACGTGCCCTTAGTTATACACACATACTTAATTACGCACTTATCCTGTTCAGTCACCGTGAAGTTCACGATCGTGCACGCTTCGTACGTGATCGATGTTTATGACGGGTGCTGTGCACTGCAAGGCAGCCGTGCCCAGCCGTCCTTATGGTTAATAGGATTTGTGGCATTTTCTACAGCTCTTTGACGTGAATGGTTGATGCCGACGTCGCCGAGGACGCAGAACGTTGTCAGCTGGCTGTAAGACAAGCGCTAAACACAAGCACATCGCATGCCAAAAACATACGCGGTTGCATCACTTGAACTCAGAAACCAATGTGTGAACGAAGGTCGTTTCGCTACAATAGAGTTTTAACCATATAATTGGGAGACGACAGTTTGACCGCGCCAACACGCACAGTCGTTGTTCATCGACCATTTTCTGCACGAGGTTAGAGTTATAACTTAACGTCGACAACGAATTCATCAGAGGCAGAACTATACCAGATCGAATAGTCATCATCGGAGAAGTTGCGATGATCTTAAGTAAGGAACGATNTTCATCAGAGGCAGAACTATACCAGATCGAATAGTCATCATCGGAGAAGTTGCGATGATCTTAAGTAAGGAACGATATCAGAATTCTCCTGGACTGATTTCACAAAAAAAAAACATGGGATACCGAAATCAGGATGGCCCGGACGGGGAATCGAGTCCGGGTCCTCCCGAATGCCAGTCCATGGTGTTACCTCGGCGCTACCTAGCTTGATAATATTTATTGCAAAAAAAGCCGTCCTACAGGTTAATATAAAGGACAGTGCTCTAAACTTTTTAATTTCTTTTACTGATAAATTTTAGGAAAAGAAAATATTCTGTTCTGTGTTACTACAGTTTTGTGTGTCAGGCATACTGCAGGAAAATAAACAGAGAGCNTGTCAGAATTCTCCTGGACTGATTTCACAAAAAAAAAACATGGGATACCGAAATCAGGATGGTCGGACGGGGGGAATCGAGTCCGGGTCCTCCCGAATGCCAGTCCATGGTGTTACCTCGGCGCTACCTAGCTTGATAATATTTATTGCAAAAAAAGCCGTCCTACAGGTTAATATAAAGGACAGTGCTCTAAACTTTTTAATTTCTTTTACTGATAAATTTCAGGAAAAGAAAATATTCTGTTCTGTGTTACTACAGTTTTGTGTGTCAGGCATACTGCAGGAAAATAAACAGAGAGCTCTGAGAACTTCAGAATTTATAAGAAAATGGACAGATTTTTCTTTGTATTACTGATGTTTGACGTACCACATTTCCCAAACATTATTTTTTTGTTTAGAAATACAAAATAACAAACGATGATTTTCTATTTTTCAAGGAGGTAGCGGAATCGCTTCCAGGGTCACGTACGCGCGCACGTAAACAAACGGCAACGAAAATAAAATAGGGCCGGTTTTGTAGGTCAAACGAAGTACGGGATTGTGAGAGAACGGCCTCCCTCCCCTCTATTAGAATTGAAACCAGAACTCTCGATGTCTGACCTCACGTAACTTGTATAGAGAATTGTCTCGTGTATGGCATTTATATGTTTTGAATATCCGGAATAAGTGTTCTCAGTAACTAAGAGTAATCATTTCTTCGCGTTTTATAAACGTTACGTAAATTGATAATTTTTTATTAGAAAGTTATTATTTTATTGGCAACTTAAGCAATTATGGAATATTCCCACGTAAATCAATAAAGGAAATCGATGTATTGTTATTTCATACTAAACATGTATTTTATTGGTATAAAATATAGCTAATTATATTTACATTATTTTGAAACTGTAATTAAAAACATTTCCGTAGCTTGCTTGCAAATCCAGTTAGAAATCTCTTGCACGATGCGGTGGTTATGATTAATTGTGAGTTACGAATCACGAGGAAATAGCGGCGAAATGTCACAAATTTTCTCATTCTTACAGTTATATGCATCTGGAAAAGAGAACGGAAAATAAATATTTTCAACATTTACAAATGCTTACGTAACACTTAATTCGCCGTTAAGATATGAAAATACGTTCCCTCCGTCATAACCAGTACTGAGCGTATGCCAGGCAGTGTGCCTATTAAAATATACGCAAGGTAGGGACAGTGACATTTTTCTTTCAAGCGTCAATTTGAAAAAAATGCGCAACTAACAGAGAACATCATACACCTGATCTGTCGTGAGCAGGTGAACTGTAAATCTTCGAGGCGAAGAGTAAGTGACCTTTCGAGCAGCGGTTCACACGACACATNTGCGCAACTAACAGAGAACATCATACACCTGATATGTCGTGAGCAGGTGAACTGTAAATCTTCGAGGCGAAGAGTAAGTGACCTTTCGAGCAGCGGTTCACACGACACATCGCATGACGGAACGGCCGACCTCGGAGCCGTAAACTGTTGTTGACTGTTGTGCACAAATTCAGCCTTCGGGAAGTTATATACCGGGCACCTTGGTGGTGGGGCGGCCGTAGAGTGAATATGGGGATTTGGAGTGCGCATGCAAACTGCGCACAATCGATCTGTGTCCCAAAATTCAACTGCATTTTTTCCTAGAGAACTTTGAAAACCGCATGAATTCGACTAATGTTAAAACACTGTTTACTAAGATAAAATACGGTGAACTGAGCAATTTCGAAAGCCCTGCTTAAGACCTACTTGTACAAACATTGTGTATTCTTCCACCATATGTAAAATAAACGTTGTCNTTCTTCCACCGTATGTAAAATAAACGTTGTCGCGGGTCCGATCACTTTGTTCATGCTTCGGCCAAGTGAAACTGTGAAATTATTAGAAAAGTTAAAAGTTTAAATTAATGTTAAAATAATTTTTAAAAAATAGGAAAATAAATAATTTTTATTATTCACATACATTTACCTAAAAGTGCTATTCAACGTTAAGACATGGAACTATTTTCCCTCCGTCGTTACCAACTTTACCGGGTGTGTGCCAGTCAGTATGGTCGTTGAAATACATGCAGTTAGGGGCAGTGACATTTTTCAAAGGTTGATTTCAAAAGTTCTCAGTCTATACACAACTTTTGACAATGTGGTAACACAAATACTTCATAAGTAATTCACGTGATTTTTAACTAACCTATTTGGACGCTGTGCTCACATCTGTGTACGTAACGCACGGGAATGTTATTTTCTGCCGTCACTGTGCACTGCAACGCTCAACGCCCAATGATCTTCCCACTGGGTATGTAACTAGTAAACCGTACTGCTGGCCTAGGTTATTACTATAGTCCAGGGCCGCCTGTTTTTCACGGTAAGATTTACGCGCAGACGAGACACTAATATTTAATGTGCACAGGTCCAGCTTTCGTTTGGGTATTGACCGTGTTTCTTTGTGAGGAGACTTTTCTTACCTGACTGTTCCTGTAGTCCATTCGTGGTCACTTCCGACTTTACTGAAGTCCTGCTAAAGTTCTACATTCAGACTATTCCTCCGCCTCACGGCAGAAAAATTATACCAAAGGTAAAACGCACCGCATTCGCGCGCACTCAATTTAATAATATTCTATATGAGAACTATTTCTTACTACGCATTACCAGTACACATTNTGACTGTTCCTGTAGTCCATTCGTGGTCACTTCCGACTTTACTGAAGTCCTGCTAAAGTTCTACTTTCAGACTATTCCTCCGCCTCACGGCAACAAAGCTTAACCACGTTTAGAAAAATTACACCAAAGGTAAAACGCACCGCATTCGCGCGCACTCAATTTAATAATATTCTATATGAGAACTATTTCTTACTACGCATTACCAGTACACATTTCCTCAACAATTTATTCATATTAATTACAAAATAAATAACATAGTTTATACATTCATAAATCAAATGTATGGAAAATATTTATTCAATAAGTGTGATGAAACCGCTTGCTGAAATTCGGTTCACATACACAAACGTTTTAGAGGGAGGGGGACACACACACTCATGCACACACATACACAACACACAGGCAGGAAAGGGACCTCATAAGCCTATCTTTCCATCGGAAATAGGCTAAAAAATACGCATGACGACGCAGTTAGCTCATATCGTTCTGGCGTATTTTTAAATTAAACTTCTCATACAACTGCAAAACAGAAAATGATAAGCAATTGTATAGATTCACATAAACCACAGGGAAAATATTTTTTTTAATGTATATATTTTTAATGCGGAAAGTGTAATGTTCTATGTTCTTAAAATCATGGTTGCTGGATTTAATTTTAAAAGTTCTAAATAAAATAAAAGTTATTTATTATTCAAAATAACATAAATTGTGAGTAAATACCAGCCAGTTGAATGGGCAAGTGTTTACGGATGGTTTGGTGCGAGAAGTAGTGCAGTTTACGGAGCTGGTAACTGTTAAAAGCAATCTGCTACTGGCTGGTGCGAACAGTAACACTCGCGACAAGGGCAGACGGGCCCACTGGGAGCAGGAGCACCGCTACGTGTGGGCAAGTTGAAGGTCGCGAGGGGACATTCACCGGACTGCCGAGGGGCCATGCGAGAACACCGCCCCCACCCAGGGGTGCGCTTGTGTTGTAATGCCGATCTTGGACTGTACACACGCTTTCGTCTCTCCGAGTCTCCGGTTGGCACGTTAGGTGAACTGTAATAGCGTGAGAACTGGAGCAATGCTTACCGTACAACTAATGCAAATACGTTATTCATGGATGCGTGAAATAGTTTTCAGTTTACGCCCGTACATTCGTACTCGAAATTTTGCCTCAAAGGAAGACATAATTTTAACAGACACCGAACAGCAAAAGTCAGTTTTCGGATAAGAATCGCGAGAAAGGGCTGAGTGTTTTTTTTTTTCCTTTTGTAAGTCTTTTGTGATCTGAACAGCATTCGCATTGAGTGAGTGTGATAATTTCCTTTCATTAAATTTTACGCTGGCAAGTTTTAATGTGCCTCTTTATAGCAGACGACTGCAGAAACGTAGTTAAGTATTGTTTTATGTGTTTAAAGTACATAGATCAATATCACAGGGAATGAAACAAAATTAACTCTGTCTTCCTTCAAGGGTTCTTAACTGGCTTGCTAACTAACAGANTTCCTTTTGTAAGTCTTTTGTGATCTGAACAGCATTCGCATTGAGTGAGTGTGATAATTTCCTTTCATTAAATTTTACGCTGGCAAGTTTTAATGTGCCTCTTTATAGCAGACGACTGTAGAAACGTAGTTAAGTATTGTTTTATGTGTTTAAAGTACATAGTTCAATATCACAGGGAATGAAACAAAATTAACTCTGTCTTCCTTCAAGGGTTCTTAACTGGCTTGCTAACTAACAGATTTGTACTCGTATGGGTGGGTGTATTATACAAGTAATTATACCTACGACTCAAAGGGATATGCCGCTTATTTGATTGCGTAATTTGAAAGTGTGGCATCGGGAATGTATCAAAATACCATCATTGATGCCAGTAAGTCTAATTGACAGTATATATATTATGTATATACCTAATGTAAATTCGGTAGACTGAACAGTGACAATCATTACTGTTATAAACCAGATCAGCTTTGGTGCCTCTGACGTAGACGAGGAATCGAAAGAATATTATTTACCGGAAATCTCTTAAGAACTCCAAAAACAATACAAATTTTAAAAAATAACTAAAAGAAAAAATCAACACTGTCATTTATTGTTTTATTAAAGTCATAAACTATAAAAAGCTTCCTCAATGAGTCTGTTAATTTTGAGAGAGGAAGAATCTCTAAAACTAAAATCTCAGAAAATTTAATTAACTTTNTGTAATTAACTTTGCGGTTATTTCATTGCAACAACATAGCTCGTATAGCTTTTTACTCGCCTGTCCCGAATAACCTCATACTGTCGATACTAATGCTTCATCTGCAAGTCGAGATGTTCTAGGTTCGAATCGTGGAAAAGTCATAACAGAAGNCATACTGTCGATACTAATGCTTCATCTGCAAGTCGAGATGTTCTAGGTTCGAATCGTGGAAAAGTCATAACAGAAGGAGATATTGTCCGGTTGGCTAAAAAATTAATATAAGGATAAATATAGTTATTAAATATTAATACTTTGCAGTTCAGAAGATACAACCTAATAATGGATTTTATATGTTCACTATTACTGTCACATTCTTGGTTTGTGCCATCTTTTGACATCACTACTAGTACAGAGGTTTACTAATCTCAAAAATTACCGAACACGGAAATAATTAAAAATAACAACCCACAATAAAGGGCTGGCAAGACGCAAATATTACAGGTCAAAAGTTGTAAAATTAAAATATAGTATTTTTTATTTATTTTCTTCCAATGCTTTGTTGATTTAAACTTTATACGGATTTTTTTTTTTTTGCCTTTCGCTTTATGCTGTCAGCGAGACAGCTTACAGGAGCATGCAAATATGCGTCACAGATATTATTTTCAGAGTTTAAACACAAAATACTCCTAGAGAATGCCGAAATCTTAGATGCAATAGTTGCAGTAGTTAGGTGATCATTCACCGTCATGACATGACTATGAATTCTGTTTGGAATGGTGATTCATATTCTCGTCTAATAACAAAATGTGACACGGAAATCTCCGTGTAATGCTAGTATCAGCCGACCTGTTTATTATATTTGGCAGTGCCGGTCACCATATCACGCATACAGACGAGTCCTTGACGAGCTGATGTTCCTGTCATCAGAGCTCGTTACCAAATACTTAACGCCTGTCAGCTCCACCGTAAAATTAAGGACGCGTCTTCAAAGGGTAATTTGCTAATCAAGAAATGAAAAGCATTCTGCTTATTCAGGGATATATTTTTATTACAAATGCACGTATATCAGTTAAGCAAAAAAAAAGTGTATGTTATNAACAAAATACTCCTAGAGAATGCCGAAATCTTAGATGCAATAGTTGCAGTAGTTAGGTGATCATTCACCGTCATGAAATGACAATGAATTCTGTTTGGAATGGTGATTCATATTCTCGTCTAATAACAGTATGTGACACGGAAATCTCCGTTTAATGCTAGCATCAGCCGACCTGTTTATTATATTTGGCAGTGCCGGTCACCATCACGTATACGGACGAGTCCTTGGCGAGCTGATGTTCCTGTCATCAGAGCTCGTTACCAAATACTTAACGCCTGTCAGCTCCACCGTAAAATTAAGGACGCGTCTTCAAAGGGTAGTTTGCTAATCAAGAAATGAAAAGTATTCTGCTTATTCAGGGATATATTTTTATTACAAATGCACGTATATCAGTTAAGCAAAAAAAAAGTGTATGTTATTTGAAACCTATAATTTTAACTTGACAGTTTTAGGTAAGACCTATATTCCACTAAAATAGTAAAAAAAAAAAAAAAAAATTCTCTAAATATTTTCACAACTTTACATGCCATAGTTTATTGCATATTTTTTTTTTATGAAAGGTTTGAGTTCTTTTACTAAAACATATTAAAGCCGTATTGAAAGAAAATGTTTTAAACATTGTTAAGCAGAATTTATGTGAGTAAATATGATGATGAGACTTAGCTATACTCGCTCCTGGAACATATATTATCATGTGTAGTATTGCCAAGAATTATTTCAGTATGTTTTATTTAACGCACATATTTCAACATATTTGCGAGTTCAAAGAGGCGTTCAGATCTACCACCCCCAACAATTACCTAACCTCTTCGGGGCGGAGTGTGCACTCTTGAATTTGAAAAGCCTTGTGGTTTTTTGTGTCACATATTAAACATATACCGTTTGTAACATTTGATATCACGTAATTAAATATAATTTCCGTATGTTACAATGGCTATCAAAAGACAAGAGTATCCAGGAAATAGAGCAAAGAACCGATGCAAATGCGCTGTAAACAGTTTAATAACGAAAAACACGATTCAGGTCTTGTGCATAGGTCATGCATATTGCCCTTGGGAGAAGGGGCTTGAGGTTGCATACGTCTCTTTGTCTTGGCAGCACGGTAACATCACTACTTCGATGCATTCTTGAAAGGGATGGAGCAAGTAATGAGCACTTGTCAGGCAAATTTGAGCACAGAGAAAAAAATTACATAGATACCAGAGCTTACGGTACAAGCATCTGTTAAAAAAAAGTATTTGTTTTTGTGAATCACACATGAAAACATGAAAATGTAAATTAATTTTAATTAGCCATGTACTTNAGTTTAATAACGAAAAACACGATTCAGGTCTTGTGCATAGGTCATGCATATTGCCCTTGGGAGAAGGGGCTTGAGGATGCATACGTCTCAGCACAGTAACATCACTATTTTGATGCACTCTTGAAGGGGACGGAGCAAGTAATGAGCACTTATCAGGCAAATTTGAGCACAGAGAAAAAAATTACATAGATACCAGAGCTTACGGTACAAGCATCTGTTAAAAAAAGTATTTGTTTTTGTGAATCACACATGAAAACATGAAAATGTAAATTAATTTTAATTAGCCATGTACTTNAGTTTAATAACGAAAAACACGATTCAGGTCTTGTGCATAGGTCATGCATATTGCCCTTGGGAGAAGGGGCTTGAGGTTGCATACGTCTCTTTGTCTTGGCAGCACGGTAACATCACTACTTCGATGCATTCTTGAAAGGGATGGAGCAAGTAATGAGCACTTGTCAGGCAAATTTGAGCACAGAGAAAAAAATTACATAGATACCAGAGCTTACGGTACAAGCATCTGTTAAAAAAAAGTATTTGTTTTTGTGAATCACACATGAAAACATGAAAATGTAAATTAATTTTAATTAGCCATGTACTTCATGTTGCAATGGGACGTCGGTGATTAACTGAAGCGGTCACAGGATGTAACTTAATATAACTAACAGCCAGCGGCTGTTGGTTCATCAGAAAAAAATAATCCGTAAACACATGCGCAAAAATAATTTTTGACGGGAAATTGTTACGCCTGCAGGCAGTCGATACTTGCCACACGTGAGGTGAAATACCACAAAGCAAGGAAAAAAGCAGAGCATAAGCGTACGATAAAATTCAAATTTGAAGGTGTTGCCAACTTTCAGGTACTGCTACTCCGATAAAAGCATCCATAAATGCCTCAAAAACGGTTAATTTCACGTTGAAAAAAAAAAGGAAAGAGTGTATTTTAATTTTGAGTAGCTGGTGAGTAACCCATTGTTAGGAAATTTAATTCAGAACAAGAGTAGCAGCTTTATTTATTGTCATGAAACACGGGTTTTGTACTGGTCACAAATCTTTGTCTAAGTATAAGCTAAACCCGCTATTTGCGTGACCGAAGTTGCGAAAGTGTTAACCTATACGCAGAAAGATCCCGGGTTCGCGTTTGGGGGAAACTATACAAGCATGTACTTATTTTCTGTTTTTATACGTGACGTTAGGTCAATTTAGCTTGCGAGGTTTACATGATATACAAAACATTTATGTGTGTTCCATACAAAATACTTTTTTTTCTTTCATATCTGTAATAAAATGGCCGTTCCGCCCCAACTTCAAGAGTGCATACGCTCCTAGACCGTAATTGGCACAAACAATCTAACTTTTTTTTTTAGACAAACTTCGTACTATACAGTTACTCACTGGTTACTAATACTGGGTTCCCTTCTTTACACATCCTATACTAATTGAGGTATAAACGTAATGGCTGGGTAAGTGGGAAGCAAAATATTAAAGAACCGCATATACAGTTTACTTGAATATCTGTGAAAATCTTATTGTTGTAAGGGTGGTGGGGGCGACAATAGAGTACAACCATTCCGTAATATTTATTTTAAAATTTTGGGTATTTTAACTGGAAAGTTACTTACGTAGATGTGTCCAGTATGTTACGCCTCTGATATAGAAATCACCATGATGATCTTAAAGTTGGGGATACTTACTTTACCAGTGCTAATTTTATGAGCAGTCGTAAACTTTTCCTGCAGCTGTCATCACGTGTAACACGGGATTATAACCCTTATTATATNTTTATGAGCAGTCGTAAACTTTTCCTGCAGCTGTCATCACGTGTAACACGGGATTATAACCCTTATTATATATATTATCCACGGCAAAGTGAGCACTTTTTAAATACCCCTCTGAAAAACTGTTAACTGCTTATATGTCACATTACACACTGGCATGCAGGCAGCCAGTTAAGTTGGCGACGAATGAAGTAAAATAGTTTCAGTTCTTTGCGAGTGTTATTTTTACGTTTATGGTAAAACAAGTTTTCTTCTGCTATATACAAATTATAATACGAATTGGCATATTGGTAACACATTTAGATTCCTAACAGTTTCGCGTTTCACTTTACTGACTCATGAATAAAGTCACTGGGTCCATTGCAATGGAAATTTTATACATGACGGAAGAGTACAAAATTGAGAAAAGAAGACCCTCAGGGGGGGCTTTCAAAGTGATCAATTAACCGTGAATAGCCTCTAGTAAAAATAACATGAGGATGGACCGAATATCTTGGGGACTGGTTATTACCGGAGCCTTGAATTTCTTCGTAAACAAACCGGTTCATCTGATCCAGAGAGTAGAGGGAATGTGGTAGAGTGCGCATGACAGCTTCGCAGTAGCTGTCTCCATGTTGTAACGCTGGACGTGTTTGTCAATGTCACTATGAGAAACAAAGTGGATTTTATTTGAATTGAAAACACTGTTTATATACATGTGTGATTTGAAAGGTTTTTACAAACGCAAATAGAATATAGTATGTAGTCAAGTTTAGCAAAATAATTTCCCTTTAAAAGCACGGATTTGATGGAAAATGAAATGTGAAGCGACACAAATGTCACTGAACACATGATTATGACAGTTTTGATTACGATGGGCGCGTCAATGTTGATTATACGTGTAAAAAACGGTGAAAAGGGTTATTTCAGCGNCTGACAGTTTTGATTACGATGGGCGCGTCAATGTTGATTATACGTGTAAAAAACGGTGAAAAGGGTTATTTCAGCGTAATCAAGCCCTTGTGATCCAAATCACAAGGCCTTCCGTCGGACTTAACCCTTGGGGGTATTGTGGTACTACGAGGACCCGGCATTTAAAACTACCATTTAGCCTGAAACGCATATAGCGACTCTAGTGTGACAGGTTGTGATTGAGGATGTTTGGGCANATTTAAAACTACCATTTAGCCTGAAACGCATATAGCGACTCTAGTGTGACAGGTTGTGATTGAGGATGTTTGGGCACTACGTCTGCAATAATCAGGCTCGGTGGTAGCACAGAGTAGATAAGTACATAGAGGCTAAATGAAGTGGGGGTTCCTTTGATGCGGGTGTGCCCGTTGGTCGATTGGCTGCGTGGGGCTCTGGGGAAGGGCATTGTGCCTGATAGGCCACTGGTGCTGCGAAACGTTCCCTGTTGGTTGGGGCGCTACCTGGNATTTAAAACTACCATTTAGCCTGAAACGCATATAGCGACTCTAGTGTGACAGGTTGTGATTGAGGATGTTTGGGCATTACGTCTGTAATAATCAGGCTCGACGGTAGCATGGAGTAGATAAGTACACAGAGGCTAAATTAAGTGGGGGTTCCTTTGATGCGTGTGTGCCCGTTGGTCGATTGGCTGCGCGGGGCTGTGGGGGAAGGGCATTGTGCCTGATAGGCCACTGGTGCTGCGAAACGTTCCCTGTTGGTTGGGGCGCTACCTGGCCGGCGGGGAGGTTACCGGGCGCTGATTTGCGAAAGGCGTTCCGGCATGTTGATGGCTAGTGACGCCATTTTGCTGGCGTGTGCGGCTGGAATTTGCGGAATAAGCAGCTATTACACCTCTGTATTCTTATTCACTCTTCTGTGGTGGAAGGTTTTTTTCTCCGTGTGTCATGATCGATTATCGATACCCGCCCCATCTTGGGACTGGACGTTCCCATCCGCTGGGCGCGCGTGTCGCGTTCAGCGGCACCGCCAGCTCATAGCTGTTGGCTCCCAGCGCTGGGATCCAGCAGCCCTCGTGATTCACGAGCTATCGAGATCTCCGCTCTCCAGACCCAGCGACACGGAGCATTGCGGTGCCAGCACACACTGTAGTCAGCTCGCGTGTGTTGTAGAAACACAATTGTGACTCGAGATGTAGGTCGTACTTGCTAAATGCAATAGTAACGCTTATTGATGTCATGTGTTAAGAGCGTTCGATATAAAATAATTACGAGAGAAATATAAATGAACACCTTTTAGTCTACTTTCCGAAGAGAAGAAATTCTTATGAGATCACTTTCCTGTCTGTGTGTGTGTGTATGTGTGTGTGTATATATATATATGTACGTGTGTGCCCCCCCTTTTTTTTCAATTTTTTTTTAAGGCGTGAACATATTTTTACAGAACTCAGTACAATGTACGACGTGACGACACCGGACTTTTATAGTTATCGACCACGCCTAGCACTTACTTTAAAAATAGCGGACATTTTAAAATTTAGGGTGATATGTCATCTTGGAAACAATTCGACCGATTTAAACCAAATTTTGTATGCAGAAAGCGTTAAGTTATTAGCATTAAATATAGAGGTCAATATTGTTGTTGGCCCACCATTTTTGAATATAGCGGAACATGCAAAAATTAATATTTCACGTTATATCTCGAAAACTATTAAACCAATTTTCGACACATTTGGCAGGTGAGTAATGCTATGATGGTCTAGGTAAATAACAGTCATTGGCATTAAATAGGTAATTATTTAAAAAATGCTGGCCATACAAATATTTTAGCTTTATTTGGTATAACTACCATACCGTCTGACTAGTTTTAACCAATTTTAATTCACCAACAGTATCTACTACAAGGATCATATAAGCCACGAAACAATACAATTTTTCAGCCATTTTTTAAGATAGCGCTACATGAATTAATAAAGTTTTTGTGTAATATCTCGGGAAACAATTGACGGATTGCTACCAAATTTGGCAAACAAGTAGTAATGTGGCAGATGATTTTAAATGATATGTTTTAAGTATGTAGGCACTTATTTTCAAAATGGCGACAATATAGCTATTTTGGGTTTGTGTGTAGCATCGTCAAAACCATGTAATTAATTCCAATGAAACTTTGTATGCTAGCTATATATATTATAACCATCAAATGTGTCCACACAAAATCACTTTTGTACACCATTTTGTAAAATGTTATCACATGACAAATTAAAATCACGCGATGTCTCCAAAAAAACAATCTATTCTACCAAACTCGGCAAACAAATAGCACTATGGCAGGCTACATAAACTGATAAACTTTGAGAGGGTCACACACATATTTTCCAAATGGCGGCCATATAAATATTTTGGCTCTTTTATTCTACGAAACTGCAAAACAAATTTAAAATTAACGTTGTATGCAGACAGTGTTAATTATATCCATCAAAATTGTCTATTCAAAGCCTCATTTCTCCGCCATTTTGTAAGGTAGCCCCACATAAAAAATAATGCAATTTTTATGTCGTATCTCGGGATACACTCAACAGATTTCTTTCAAATTTGGCGAAGAAGTTGTACTATGGTAGGCAGTATTAACTTATATGTTTTAAGTGTGTAAGTCTCTAATTATCCGATTGGCGCCTATACAAACATTTCCGCTTAGTGTGCTATAGCTACGAAACTATGTAACATATTTAAATTTAACATTGTATATGGCATCAATGACAATCATCGAATGTGCCAATACATAAACTTATTGTCCTCTTTTTGTGAAGATCGACACATGAACAATGAAGGTTTTAAGGAATATCTCGACGACCATTCAAGAGATTCATACCAAAATTTCACGCAAGTATTGCTACAGTAGAGTATGTTATTTAACATGTGTTATGTGCGGCAGGCAATTTTAATGGGGTTTTTATAAATAATTTAGGTTTATTTGTTATATCTATGAAACATTTCAACAAAATTCTACCAAATTTTGTACGTAAACAGCATTAATTAGAAGCATCATATATGCATGCAGAGATATTTTTTTACAGGATTTTTTGCATAATATTGTTAGGTGAGTTAACTGAACATTTTGCAATATTTCCGGAACATTTGAACTAATTTCCACCCAATTTTTCACACCTACAGAAGACCACATAAAGTTACATTATTTAAATGGTGTCAAACAATTATTTTCAAAATGGTGGCCATATAAGTAGTTTTATATATTTGGCATATCTATTTAACAATTTAACAAATTCAACCAAACTTTTAATGTTGAGAGTATAAATTGGAAACATCTTGTACAGAGCTTCTTTAAAGGCAATTTTGTAAGATAGCCCCGTTTAAAGAAATAAGGTTTTTATGCCATATGTCGGAGACCAATCAGCAGATTTCCACTAAATTTTTCACACAAGTAGCGTTATGGTAGGCCATGTAAACTTATGTGTTTTTAGTCGCTGAGAGACTTATTTTCAAAGTGATGGCAGTGTAAATATTTCAGGTTAGTGAAACTTATCATTCAAAACATTAGACTGATTTCATCCGAAGTTGAAGCTCCGAATCCTTCCCTTGCGATGCAGTTAATTGCACGCTAGCTTAATTTTACGTTTTTTTTTTTTCTGAATTCGAATCCCGGATAAGTCACTCGTGCATTTTAATTGTTTTGGTACTATTTCACATGTTTCTGGTTTTATCTCTAATTATATTACTGTCAATGAGACGTCAACGCCTACCTACCATCTAAGCTTTTAAGAAATTCACTAAAATTTGTTTGCACTCAAGTAGAGGAGAGTAGGTTCATTTGTTATAAGAACCTTCTTGTTTAGTTTGTAAGATACTAGGCGTAAATGTATTGTTGTTTCCAACAATTATTCTGACTGAATTAATTTATAGATACACGTGAGAATCATTAGCTTACAAGATGGACCGTGCCGCAGAAACGGATCTGCGTATACTGAAAAATAATCTCGTGTGGTGGCGTATGCTGAAAAAAATGCCACGTGATGTTGTATAGTAAAAGTAGTCGTTTTTATATAGGTGTATATATAATATCAAAAATGCACATGTAATAACACAGAAAGAGTTTTAAATATGTGGCACTATATCTTGTCAATTATTGATCTTTAATTGACTTAAATATTACTAAAATATATTTTGCTACCCGCACATTAACACCATTTAACACACTATTTTTAATTTATTTTTTGTTTCCTATTCTACAAACCTGGTCTTGTTATTTTAACTTTCGCAGATTAATTACATTACTTGCAGTGAGAACAAATTGGACAGTGTTTGACAGAAGTGTACAACAGTAAAGCTTTTTGTTGTCTGTAATATTTATTTGTTTTGCATTCTTATTTTTTTCCTTAACCCTTATTTTTTATTAAGAGCTCTGTAGAGAATCTTCCTGTTTTCATTTTACACTTAATAGGATTCTTCCTTATATACAAATTTAATACGGAAACATTAAATTCGCTTATTCTATATATTTATTAAAATATTATTTTATTAACATCATGTTATAATTTAATGCATATTTATTATTATGTTAATAAAAATTTTTGAAAAATAAACTTATTTTAAAATAGGCAAATTATATCAGACGTGCGAAATAACTATATGTGACACGGGAGGTTGGTTACCAAGTTTGTAATTAAACTACAAATAAAAAAAAATTCACCTTGCATGTGAGTTGAGGCCACACACACAACCCTACACACATGGACGCACATTAACTAACTCTCGTAAAAGAGCATAGCAGCTCNGACGCACATTAACTAACTCTCGTAAAAGAGCATAGCAGCTCATTTTTCCTTCGCCGTGCCTTTTCGTTTAGACGTGATATCTATCTTGTTTTCCTATGCACTGCTTAATCTTCGCTGTTTAACAGTGCCTTGTCTTGTTATGGCTCTTCTTCTTCCTCACTGGTCATGCAACCATAAGTCACGCAAACAGAGCACACTGAACTGGATATTCGTCAGGTAGAAGTAAGCCCTGACCAATTAAAAGTGGCAGTAATTTAAAACAAGTAATGACAATGCGCCACAATTTTTTTTTATAATGTAATATGAAATTTATGAGCCTAGTGCATCAAAGAATTTAATGGCAAGTGATAATAAAAAATTAAAATTGATTTTTTTAATTTTTAAATTGATTCCAACGGCTATGAACCACCCATTCGGTTTCCCCCATTCACCAATCCCAGAATTGGTTTCGGGGTTCACCAATTGGTTCGTCCTACGCCCTCTGATATCACTAAGAGTAGTTAACATATAACGTAGGCGTTGTGGAATAATGTAGAATGTGTTGAAGCATGAGAACTAATCACCTTGGCATGCTTATAATTTATTACAAACAATGTTCTGACAATTTTTACTGTTTTCCNAAGCTTTTTTTTTTTTTTTTTTTTCCCCTATTCTACAAATTTGGTCTTATTTTAACTTTCGCAGATTAATTACATTACTTGCAGTGAAAACAAATTGGACAGTGTTTGAAAGAAGTGTACAACAGTAAAGCTTTTTTTTGTCTGTAATAATTTTTTTGTTTAGCATTCTTATTTTTTTCCTTAACCCTCATTTTATATGAAGAGCTCTGTAGAGGATCTTCGTGTTTTAATTTTACACTTAATAGGATTCTTCCCTATATACAAATTTAATACGGACATATTAAATTCGCCAATTCTATATATTTATTAAAATAGTATTTTATTAACATCATGTCAATACATATTTTTGAAAAATAAACTTATTTTAAAATAGACAAATTATATCAGACGTGCGAAATAACTATATGTGACACGGGAGGTCGGTTACCAAGTTTGTAATTAAACTACAAATAAAAAAAATGCACCTTGCATGTGATTTGAGGCCACACACACAACCCTACATACAAGGACGCACATTAACTAACTCTCGTAAAAGAGCATAGTAGCTCATTTTTCCTTCGCCGTGCCTTTTCGTTTAGACGGGATATCTATCTTGTTTTCCTACGTACTGCTTAAACTTCGCTGTTTAACAGTGCCTTGTCTTGTTATGGCTCTTCTTCCTCACGCAAACTGAGCACACTGAACTGGATATTCGTCTGGTAGAAGTAAGCCCTAGCCATTAAAAGTGACAGTCATTTAAAATAAGTGATGACAGTGCGCCACAATTTTTTTAAATAATGTAATATGAAATTTCTGAGCCTAGTGCATTAAAGACTTTAATGGCAGGTAATAATAAAAACTTAAAATTGATTTTTTGAAATTTTAAATTGATACAAAAGGCTATGAACCACCCATTCGGTTTCCCCCAATCACCCATCCCAGAATTGATTTCGGGGTTCACCGATTGGTTCGTCCTACGCCCTCTGATATCACTAAGAGTAGTTAACATATAACTTAGGCGTAGTGGAATAATGTAGAATGTGTTTAAGCATGAGAACTAATCACCTTGGCATGCTTATAATTTATTACAAACAATGTTCTGACAATTTTTACTGTTTTCCNTAAGCATGAGAACTAATCACCTTGGCATGCTTATAATTTATTACAAACAATGTTCTGACAATTTTTACTGTTTTCCAACATTATCGTATTTCTTATGTGACGAGCACCAGCATTCTAAGTATGTTTACTGCAGTTCTCTACTCGGTCGTTGGATCCAATCTTACTATATCGGCGCTTCCTATACCCCAGTTTTGCCGACGAAACTCCTTTTCGCTTCGTTGATTTGGACCATGCCCCAGTACACCATATGCCTATTGTAGCCGTTGATCCGGATCTGGGGTGTGATCCTTGTTGCCCGCTGCCGATGGTTGTTGAGCGCACCGCACCTGCGACCAGCCTCATACAACTTGCAAGCAGGTTGTAGCGCGGATAAACTGCGGCGGCCATAGTAGCATTGCTGATGATCTTCCGCGCCCTTATAGCAGTCAGCAATAGTCTTGTAGAAGACGTCTGATGGTAACTCTCTGGTGCTGGCGGTGTCGAACATCACTCGTTGCTTGCCCGTCGGCCTCTGCCTCTCTCTGGCACGACTCTTCCCCAGGCGTACAAACAACTGCGCAGTAACACGCCAGTGTTAGTTGCAACACACAAGAAAAAAACATGTATACATCGTGTGAAAAGTCCTGAGTCTCCGCCCGACACCCAAAAACCACTTTTTGCTATGCAATTCACCGAATTTGGTATCTATAGGTCGGCAAACGACCCAACAAACTCCCGAACCTGCCACCGAGTCCGATATCCCAATGCAAACATAAAATATTGAACACTACTCCCCTTTCCCGGCTGTCTCAGGACACCTTGAAGCGAGTATAGATGGACTCCACAGAACCACCTTGTTTGCCCTTTTACTTTTCTTCCATATCTACCACAGCTAATGAGTCTATACTCCGGTCGTACTTAACATTTTTGCTTGTCTTAAAAATTTATATTCAACACCTATTTAAACCCGAGTACATATCCTGTAGGTCTTTTCATATGAATTTTCCGTCATGCAACACACCTCCCATGATTTGCTCTTATTGCGGCAACGATTAACCGCGATTGCAACCAAAATTCAGAGTTCCAAGTTTTTTATGGACACTAGTCCTTATTCTTAACCACGCACTAAGTATAGTTTTTTCTGTTTCCGCACATAAAATTCCACCCCTATCCAGGTCAGTTCACCAATATACAGTCCCAGTGCCCATCCCCTAACTTTAGCCTCAATAAAATACAGTTTACATGCACTATAACATCATACAATAAACTCATTATTACTTTCAATTATACACAACTTATATCTAACCGTATAAATACTAATAGTATAACAGTTCGTATCAGGTGACACCTGAGTGACACAGCTATAATATATTTGCAAAAATACTCTACAAAGGCATGAGCGCGCGAATTTCATACAAACATATAAATGTTTTATTTATTAATTATATTTTACTCTGTGTTAATTAGTAAAGGAAACTTGTTTCTGCGGCCATCAGAATAAACACCAGACTCCCAATAAAACGTTATAACATACTACTAATTTGCTACCTGCATAAGAGCAAGTATGATGTTCATTTGTCTCAATATTTACCACAAAAGTTTATTTAAAGTTGTTAGGTTGGTTGTGGACCGTCCAAATACTTTTCGAAACTGGCGGTTTCTCCGTAGAGTGAATATGTGGTGGAGTGCTCATGCCAACTGTGCATTAATCATCGCCGTGTCCAAACACTGAACTGTTTTCATTCCTACACAGTGGTCTAAATCACATGACTTCCGATAGAGTAGCTAATTGTTTACTTCTGTAAGTGCTTTGTTATGCTAGTAAACTACTTTTAACGCTACTGTAACGCTAATACTATGTACTAAACTTCTACAAATTTTTTTTTAAATTTATTGTTATCTTTTCTTTCTTCTTAAAAACGCTGGCCTAATCTTGCACGTGAATTTGACAGTAGTTAAGGCAGTGTTGGGCAGATGCGCAGTAGACTAAAATCAGTCTGCTTCATCTTTAGTCTATGTCCTCGATGCATGCGATCATTGTGACGTCACGGTTGCTTGGTGAAGAGGCGAAACCCCGCGGCACGAGTAGGAAATTTTGAGCACCGGGACGGTAAGCAAGTATGTTGAAGCCCATCCTGATCAAAAAGTCCAGTCGCCGTTAAGTTTACTAAGCGTAGCCGCGCGACAGGAAACCAAGCACGGTACCGCGTCAATCAAGCTAGCTATGCACAAAGGCAGAGCTGATTATGAACACTTCAGAGTCCTACAATCCCGACATCGGGGTTACGTATTTGCAGGATTCACCTAAACCGTGCTTATTACGTAGTTTACGAGCTTCTCGATATGAAATTTGCAAAAGACTCAATGGACTTCACGGCCTACTCGATACTGCGAGACCTGTACAGCTCTACGAGCATGAAACCGAATGTGAACCATTGCCTTCAGATTCTATGAGACTATGTAACAGCTCCCTGACATGCGTTTGCTTGATGGAGTTGTTAGGAATTTCAGTTACTACAATCACAAAAAGAGTAAGCGGATAAAGATTTTAATAGCGAAACTTTATTTTCCGGTTCTGTTATGGGTCATGAAAATTCATTTCCCAGATTTAAAAGTCCTCAAACCGTCCAAGAGGGGAAAACAATATACATACTTCTCAGATTGCATAGCCAAACGCTGACCGCGTTTGCGACTAGAATAACACATGCACACACAAAGTCATTGATTCCCGTAAGTGGAATGCTAATCGATAGAATTTAGTTGGTTATGTGGTACGAACTGACGTAGAGATACAATGAACTGGCGACCAGATTTGTTGTACAGTGGAATCCACTGGTCATCCACACAACTCATTATCTAATAATCACTGGGTAACTGTCAGATGTCGGCAATACCAGTAAATCTGTTTTCTCTAGTTGGGTGTGAAATCCACTGGTTTGGAGGCGTTTTCCTTGTTTCAGTTTATTAGTGTATGATTTTTATTTAATTGCTTTAACAACATCAGCTCACTCACAGGTTTATTAGATTTCTTGACTCCTGCCGCACTCGCATTGATTTGCAATCTATATAACTCCGGTGCTGGTGTCTACCACTGCGATAAATAGAATGATAACTGTAACAACTTTACGGACCCGTGTGTTGTAAATCCAATTGGATTCAGATTTTTTTTTTTTTCGAAATGTAATTTATACAATACCGATCTTTTATTATTTTCATGTGCATAATAAATGTCCTAAATAAGTTCCTCTGATAATTGTTCATTAAAATAAAACAATATAAAGAAAATGTTTTTCGTGTAGTCTATGAATAACGTGCTTTTGTCGCTTGACTCTTCAAAATGATCAAAATTTTAAGCCAAGAAAGTTCAAGAAACTGACAATGATAGACGGTACGTCTGGCAACTGTTTATATCCCAGAACTCCTGAGATAATACAAGCAAAGGAAAAAGAAAGAAAGGCGACCAGCATTGTAAGAAAAATTAATTAACTTAGGTTGGTCTTGAGTTTTGAAGTAAACAAAAATCTAGTATGAAAATCTTTGCCTCGAACTAGACATAAGATGTTTAAGGAAAATGTGTGCACAGACAGAAAATACAGCCGTGCACACCCGTGGGGATAAATGAGAGTTTTTACTCTTCTTTCTGGGGGTCGCGGTGTCTGAGCGGTTAGACTGATAGCCTCCCACCAAGGTGAACCGGATCGGGTCCCATCCCCGACCGGATCACTCCCTGATTTTTGTATGTGGGATTTCCCGTTCCCCCGCCCTTGCATTCTGGCGCTGCTCCATTCTCACCTCATTTCATCCTCATCGGCTCTCAATACCTCGTTGTTTAGAGCCACCCAAATCTCTCAACTCAATTCTCTTCTTTCTCGATAAGTTTGAGAAATACTAGAAATTTCCGCGCGCTGTCGACAAGCAACTACCACCGGAAAAACTTTGCGATAAGTTAAAAATACTGGATGTAGAGCTACGAGAAACGAAAATTACGCAGTGCTTTGTGTTTCTAGAAGGTCAAAGACTTGTATGGGTTTGCTTGAAGTGAGATACATTTCAAAGCAAAAGTGCTCACGGCCGCCTTACATAATAATAACCATCACCCGCGATTGGGCTACCGTTAGTGGCGAACTCATTCTACTCTCGCCTAACCAAATAAAGTCCTCTTCCATGCCCTCCCTGAACTTTCCAACCCCCCTCACAGATACCAATTCCTCCCGCATCACATTCCACTCCCTCACAGACCTTACAAGCATAGACAGCCTACTCTGCTCCGTTCTTCTCCATAACCTCTGAATCTTCTCACTGTTGTTTCCTCTCCCTCTAAACATCCCATTACTTAGCTGGTAGCATAACCTTCCCCACCCTCCTTCTTCATTCACCACACTGCACATCCTGACTATCGTTTCAAGCTCCATTCCATTTATTTCATCATCACTAGGGGCAGCGGTGGCGTAGTGGCCAGGGCGCTCGTCTCCCACTACGGCGATCGGGGTTCGATCCCCGGCGGGTTCACTCCCGGATCCTCGCATGTGGAAATCGCGCTGGACGATGCCGCTTGCCGGCGGGTTTTCTCGCGGTACTCCCGTTTCCCCGCCCTTGCATTCCAGCGCCGCTCGATTCTAGGGTTTCATTTCTGTCATGCTCGGGAATGACGGTCGCCTACGGGTCCCAGCTGGAAAGACCGTCACTCGGAGGGTGTTGCCTTGCCCTGGGTGCACTCCCCACATGCTATTTATTTTTTTCATCATTACTGATGGCCTATAGTCCCCTTCATCTTAATCATCCTGCCCCTGCCTTCTCCACTACCCTTCACCCATCTTCCTGCCCTTATTCGTACCTTCTCCAGCTCTCGCACCTCCACATACATGTACGGGTCCCATGCTGCTGCCGCGTATTCTATCATCGGTCGTATTATTGTGACATATGTATTCTCCTTCACCTCACAGCTGACTACCTTCAGCACCCTTCCCAACATANCATCGGTCGTATTATTGTGACATATGTATTCTCCTTCACCTCACAGCTGACTACCTTCAGCACCCTTCCCAACATACCCAAAGCCCTTATTCCCTTTGCAACCACCCTCTCTACCTTTCTTTCCCCATCTAATGTCTCCATGCAATACAATCCCCAGATAATTATGTAATGCTGCTTCTTCTATCTCTTGCCCCTCCCATCTGTACATGTCCCTGCTTATCCCCTTCTTCCTTGTAAACCTCAATAACTTAATTTTTCTTACATTTATCTTCATTTTATTCTCCATGGTCCACGACTATATATCGTCAATGTCTGCCTGTAAGTTCCCCCCTTCCCCCAGAAAACATACAATACACAATTATCAGCAAACAATCTTATTTTTCCCCTGTTCCCCAAGCCCACGTCATTTACAATTATAGTAAACAACAAAGGGCCCAGCACGCTTCCCTGTGGTATCCCTGACGTAACCTCTCCCTCCTCTTATATTGCCTCCCCCACTTTCACCCTCTGTCTTCGCCCCCTGAGGAAGTCCCCAATACATCCCACTACCCACTTGCCCTGTATCAGCTTATCCACTTTCTTCATCAAAGCCTCATGGGGCACCTTATCAAACACCTTATAAAAGTATATGAAACTGGCATCCATCTGCTTTCCCTCATCAACTGCCTGCCCTAGATCCTCTTACAGCCCTGCCAGCTGCGTCTCACATGAGTATCCTTTCCCGAAACCATGTTGGAACGCCTGCAATCAACTTCTCTTGTTCATAACATTTACCACATACTGAACCACCAGCCTCTCCATTACCTTACCTGTACTCGATGTGCGACTCACCGGTCTGTAGCTGCCAGTACTCCCCCTATCCTCCCTCTGCTTGTATATGGGGACCACCAACGCCTCCTTCCAACCTTGTGGCAACTTACCTTCTTCTAAGGACTTGCCAAACATCACCTCCAAATATTTCACTAACTCTCTTCTTCCAAACTCAAGGACCGTGTTCCCTATCCCGTCTTGTCCAACTACCTTATTGCTCTTGAACCCCCTGTTTCTCACACTCCCTCATCTTATACTTAACAAACTACCACCAATCCCCATTAGTTTCCCTATTCCAATACTCCTTTGCCTCAAACACTGACAAGTACTGTACTTGCAGAATCTCTGTTTTTTCTTTGTCATTCGTAGCAGTCCAGCCATCCATACCTTTCAATAGAGGGACCCCTTCCTCTCCTCCTCATACCATCTTAATATACCTAAACAACTTCCCAAATTCCTTGCCTGTTCCTTCTTCCACCATGTTACCTAAAAGCATATTATTCGCCTGTTTGATCTACCTTTCAATCTCCTTTCCCATCTGTTTCGTCAATTCCCTAGCTCTTGGCATCCCTTCATTTCTCCACTTGGCATGTTATTTTTTACACTTCCTCTTCATTTTTTGAATCTTCTGTCCATAATATGGTGGAACTCCATCAGCCCTTAATCTTTTCTTTGTTATTATTCTAAATTCTTCACGTAAGTCTTCTAAACTTACCTCCGTAAGCCACTTTTCAAACCTATCCCCCAGGTCTGACCAACACCACATCCATCACTGACCGGACACACTCTTCATTCCATCTCGTAGGTGTTTATACTACCTGGACCAAACTTATGTTGGCTAACTGCGCTGTCATTCTCTGCATTATGCTGCCCATCCCTTCTGCTCCCTTTATCCATCTCACACCTCACATATTCAGATCCCCTGCTACAACAACCCACTGCCTGTACTTTAGTCTATCAATCTAATCCTTGATTGTCACAATTGCCTGCCATCCCTGTCCTGGTGGCCTATACGCTGCCAGCAATGTAATCCTCTTACTACTACCCCCAATGAATTTAATTTTCATTGCTTCAACATCTTCACTAAACAATTCTACCGAATGTTTCAGTCCCTCCCTTACACACACCAGTATTGCTCTCCCTCTGCCATCACTGTATCTTCTGAAGATGGCGAACTTATCCTGCCTACATTAACTGCCACGCACTTCCTCACTCAGTCAAGTCTCCACAGCTACCACTATGTCCGTCCCATATCCTTTAACCTTACCCCAGACGCTCTCCAGCTTGCTGTACACACTCCTACAGTTCAGCACCATTAATTTTATGCTATCATGCTGCTTCCCCTTCCTATTTAGCTTACCCCCTCTCTCCAACCTTGTGGCCTGATCAGTGCTTACCTCTCCAGTTAGCTCTACTTATGTTACATTGTCCTTCCCTGGTTGCTATTTAAACCCTCGCTGCTCAGCCCTGACCCTCTCCAAACAGCCAGCTGCTTCCCTACCTAGCAAATCCCCTAGGATCCTCTTTCCCTGCTTTGTCAGGTGCACCTGGTCCCTTCCTACACTTTCCCAGCCTTTCCATTTTCTGCTGTATATTAAATTTTATTCTTTATTTCAATAAAAATCTATTCATTAGGCCTACTTATCTGTAGGATTGTAATTTCAATGAACTCCTTTTGCCTTCGTAATCAGTCAAATGTAAATTACTACCAGAGAACTTAACGTACATTCCTCTCGGAAACAGTTCGTATTTCCGTTATTTTTTTTTAAACCACTCATATAACACATTTCTTGCCAGGATGATGTAAAAATCAAAACTGGTTCAAGATTACCAGGCACGATTCTGTATCTTCAGTAACAATATCGAAGGTTTGAAACACTATAATTATTTATTAACCTACCAATATTTGTGGTGTCATGGAACCTCTTCTGTTCTTGTCCCTGCCAACGAAACGTTACGGCGTATATCTGGGGTTAATATAGTAAATCAATTATTATGATCAGTCGGATCAAAAGCTAAACTGCAAGACATGATAGACCGATCATGATTCACACCCCAAATTATCCTTTTTTTAAACAATACAAAGAATACTGAATTCCTTAATTATCAGACATCAACAGGTCACTAATTCAATGACAACTCTAATTAAAACATTTAACATATTATTTCAAATGTACTACCAAGGAAACACACAAAATAATTATCAACCTTGGAAATCCATAGAGAACTGGCGTTCGGCAAAGATAAAATAAAACATTTCAAAATTATTAAATTTAATAGTATCATAAATTACACATATGTATTAAATAACTTCGAGGTGAACTTGGATCACGCTGTTTAATAACCTAGGGGGGATGTAAACATAAACAACACATGTGAAAATAATTTAAATGGGAATACAAGCATAAATATTGATATTAACTCTGTAAATAAATAAACATCTTAAATGTGTCCTTTACGTACGCAACAGCGTGTATTACAGTATTTACCAGCGTCTACACTGACGTGCACTTTTTTTCTGCGCACCCAATTTACACCCTAGTACCGCAGTCGAGTCACTGCCGTATTTCTGGGAACTAACTCAACAGCGTACGAAGGGGTCAGTAAACACACTGTCACGTTTCACATACTATTTCCTAATTGACGGTCGCTTTGTTCGCTTCGGGAAACAAGGAAACTGTTACACCGTCGAACATTCGCCAGTGTGTTCACAAATTGGACGTATTTGTTAAAACCATTTGCGTAACGTACATTCGCAAAATCTGTTTACAGTTTCCAACTGACGGACGAGCATCCAGAATGTCAAAATCCGTGAGGAGAGGGGAAAATACAAATACGTAGTACGAATGGTACTGCTATTTTGAATTTCTGTTATAGTTATACTCGTTTAACTCACTGCGCTGAATTATGTATTAAGTTGTAAACATTGGTTCTACTTGTCCTGATATTTAGCTACCTATTCGACAAACATTTTTTTTTTCATTTGAACTCCTTTGTTATCAACGTTGCGAGGCATACTATTTTATCACTTCGAAATAGCTTTTTATTTTCCCCACAAAGTTGCATGATCTGGGACCTTAACAAAATTGCTGTCTTTTATATATACTTTCGGAAATCTTAAAAATGCATATCAGGTACCTACATATATGTAGTTCAATTTTGAACACTGTTTTCGTAAACACAAGCTCAGAATTTCGGCTGTGCTAAAATAGAATTAACGTTCTACGTGTTTCGTTACGCCCATACACAGTATAATAATTAAACATTCACTTAAAAGGAGTAGTTGGAAAATCTTAATAATTTAAAAATCATGAATATGCATCAAACGCTAAAACTATTGTATTCGTGTCAGTTTATTACGAGTTAACAGTGCACTGGTGTACGACTTGTAATTAATCCTAGCACACATATATCCGCTCACCTAATGATTTCTCTTGTGGGTTCTTCCGAGCCCAAGTCCCAGAATTATACAGTACAAAAAAACATCATGGTGAAAGTGGTCACCTATATTCACTGGAGGGATGCGGTTCTGGATTGCCGATATGACTTGCCCACGGCTGAGTAATACTGAAGTCAACCTCCATAAATCATTTCTGCCTGTAACTTAACATGGCGAGATTGGCTATGAGACCCGGAATCGTTCAAGTTGCAGACCGATTTGAAATAGGTATAAGATAAAGGACCGGCCGGGATATTCTTAACCTGCCGTCAGAGAAAGGAATCACTCCTCCAGGTTCGCTGCGGCTAGGCTCTGACGTCTCACGTCTCTGATCCCACTGATCAGAGACGTGATGAACTGAGAGAAACGCTTGTTCCAGTCAACAAAATATTTGTTTGTATAGGGTCAAGAATGTATTTATTTGCCCCAGCATAATATTTTGTTGAGTAAACAAATCTTGAACAGCAACAAAATTAATTTTGTTCGTCTAACAAAATACACTCTTGAATTAACAAACTTCTGCGTTGAGCGAAAAGAAATTAGAGTATCAACAAAATATTTGGTTAAATCAACTCTATATACTCGTTGGCCAGCTCATTTGATAACCTTCGTTAGAAAATACAGCTTGAGAGTATGTTTGCATTTTTTGTGACAATTATTATAGTAACAGTGTTAGTGAACGGCGTAAACATCCTAACGAAACAAGTTAAACAGAAAAATGAAATATTAAACCTGCAAAAATTGAAATATGTATTTGCGCACGGTGTCCATTATTTGAAATATATGTATTTAAAAAACATTCTTCTCTCATCAATAGTCTCTGTAGCTGAGCTTGCTAAAGCGTGGCGCTTCTGTGCAAATGATGAAGGTGCCAATCACGATCGGGCTTACGATTCTTTTTATATTAAACGAATTGCACTAATCGAATCTTAGTTTGCGGACACCAAACCATAGCAACAAAATAATTTGGTTTTAACAACAAAATAATTGCCCCTATACAAACAAATAATTTGCTTGTGCCAAACAGACTTTTCTTGATTCAACAAGACCTTTTTCTTAGTGTAGGGCCATTGCTAATCATAGTATCGGAGCAAGAGAGAGAGAGAAAGATCTCGTAGTTACGGAAAGGAACTGTGATGCGCTACATATGCTGTATATAGCCCAATTACTGCCCTCTATCTTCTCGTGAAACTGCTGGATAACCAACTGAAGAGGAATATGCGAGGTATGCCTCCTTGTCGTCTGTAACTGGGCCATTCCAGACTGAGATTGGACCACGGCAATTGTGGTGGCGTCTGAGACGATCCGTCATTTCATAAAGTATTTTGCATAAAATGTAGTGTAGGCAGAACGTCCTTAGGCAAAACGCCTACTAGACAAAACGCCAGAAGGTAAAAAAACCTGTCAGGCAAAACTCCTGTCTGAAAATATAAGAGAGGGTTTTAATTTATAGTCTAACCATCTTGTAAGCAAAACACCTGTTGGGTAAATCGCCGGTAGGCGAAACACTTGCTAGACATAACGTCGGTTAGGCAAAACTACTTTAGGCAAAAAGGCCACAACCCGCGTGTGATGGGTAGTTTGTTGGATCCTGTAGCTGCAAGCCGCCGGGGCCCAACACCGGGATTTCAGTGTGAAGTAATTTATAGGAAAGGGAAAGGCGAGGTCACGATGCAGTAGAAGTGCTGCTGCCTGAAGACTGACGCAGGCACGAGCAACCAACCAAGTTGGTGACGGGTATACGGCGGATGCCCTTACGATAAAGATGGGGCACTGCCAGAGGGCGGGGTAGAAAATGCGCGGTGGGGTTATCTTTAACTTCTGTGCAACACGACTATCGCTCAGAGGCTGTTCACGTAAAGTGAGTACTTTTATATCAAACTTTGAAGAAAAAAAAATCACTTCCCATATCTAACACTGGCATGCAGCCTCAATGTTAAGTTGACAGCGAAATAATAGAAATAGTGCTAAGACCTACCCTTGTGTTACGAATGCAATGTTCGCATTTGTTACCATTGAATTTACTGTCACTTTTTTAATATAAATTATAGTAGGAATCTTCATATTGTAGTCTATTCTGGGTTTCTTCACACTTTTTTAATCGAATCTTAAAATTAATTCCGTGTATGACGTGTTTGGTTGTTTCCTGGTTGTGCCATGCATTACAAATGTTTCATACTTGCGTTAAAAATAAAAGTACCTTATTTTTAGTTAAATTGAACTTTTGCTTATCTCTTCTTCTAATCTATAAAATTCTCCCGTCACAGTGTTAGTCACTGAACTCCTCCGAAACGGCTGGACCGATTTTTATGAAAATTTTTATGTATACTCCGTAGGTCTGAGAATAGATTTATATCTATTTTTTACACCCCTAAGTAATAAGGGTGGCCACCCCCAAACAATTTTTTTTTATTGTTTGAACAAAATTTTTATTTTTTATTTTTTTATGATGTGGCATCAAAAAATACATACCCTCCTAAATTTTCACCCTTCTACCACCAACCCTTATTTTTTATAGCGATATTAGTAATTTAATAAATTTTACCCTAGGTCGATAACTGATCAATTATCATCGATCATTTATCGATCTAGGTTACAATTTATTCCCACCAGGTGTCTCCCAGTGACACAGCAAAACAACGTTTGCCGGGTCAGCTAGTTTTATCTATAAATTATAATAACTAAATTTTAATTGATATGAATAAACATAGAGCCAAAATGTATGCGAATGCCCAGTAAGAACTAGTTCTTATGGTAAATAGTATTATAAAGTATGTGCGCACGAATGCGGTGCGTTGTCCCTTTGGTGTAATTTTCTGGACTCGGTTAAACTTTGGTTTCACAAGGTGAATGAACGTCCTGGAAGTAGAACTTTAGCAGGGCTTCAGGAAAGTTGAGAGTGGCCGTGAATGGAATATAGTAACAGATGTACATTCTTAAAGATTACATGGTTTCATTTGGACGGTGCACGAATAAAGTGGTCAGGCCCATGGAAATGCTAGTTCTGCACTTGGTAGGACACAAAATGAAGAGAAAAGTAGTTACGCAGGGCGGCGTTCCAAAACGTTACTCCGAGAGTAGAGTAAAAATAGTGTGTGGGGAGTGCACCCAGGGCAAGGCAACGCCCTCCGAGTGACGGTCTTTCCAGCTGGGACCCGCAGGTGACCGTCATCCCCGAACATGACAGAAGTGAAACCCTGGAATGGAACGGTGCTGAAATGCAGGGGTGGGGGAATCGGGAGTACCCCGAGAAAGCCCGCCGGCAAGCAGCATCGTCCAGCACGATTCCCACATGCGAAGATCCGGGAATGAGCCTGCCTGGGATCGAACGTGGATCGCCGTGGTGGGAGGCGAGCGCCCTGGCCACTACGCCACCGCTGCCCCTCGAGAATAGAGTAAAGTAACTCAGCAACAGCTGAGGGAAGCAAGAGTAAACGTGGTTTTTCAACGAGCATGATGTGCGCAGCATTCTGTGTTTAAAAATATGTACTGATTAAGCAACCAATGTAAATTTCAAAATATATTTATAACTTTCCTAAATTTTTTATTTTCCGCGAAATTAATTTTATACGTAAACAACTTTTCTTGGCATAATAATCACAAACATTTCTTCTAAAAATGCACGCGGTAGAGCGCGTAGCTACAAAGGGACGAAGATCTGCGTGTGCGCCTCAAGAACATACGTTGTAGTTAACTAGAAAAAAAAACACTGTCAACAGTTCTGTGTGAACGATATTTTGGTGGTACTGAAGTCGTGGTGGAATTGTTATCACGAGGGTCTCTTTGGAGTTATAACGATCGCCCTGTAGTACAGTTCCAAGAATATAGTACCTATGCAGTCGCCACTTTGCAAAATGAAAATATCTGAATGGAGCAGGGCAAGGTGTGGAAAGTGTTTCGAGAAATTTTAATTGAATTAAAGTCGAAAGCGCCATCGTTCAGCGACACTCTCACTTTGTAAAGAAGGCCAAGTGTGTGTAGTGGCTGCTTTGAAGCTGTATATAGGTACGTACCTAAAGCTCGGCTTCATCTCTTTGCAGAAATTATTCATTTTCGTGTCATAACTTTAGTTTCAATGTAACTGTTAAGAATTTATTACTATAGAAAATTTTCAATATTAGAGTTGTTCAATATTTTTAAGTTTAATTTTTTTTATTACATGCTATAAGGTAGCTGTGAAAAGGTAGAAACATATTGACAATTTAAAGTTCGTACTATACTATTCGTAACTAAATTTTACAAAGATAGTTTGTATTTCGCGCCTGTTCTTCAAAGTAAGGCAAATAGGAATTTGAATGTGGTGGCATTTTTTAAATTTTTACACCGCAAAAAATTGAATCATTAGGAAATGAAAGAATCTGATATAGTGGGATGATACCAAGCCGTAAGACTGGAATGTAATACGGAACGGGTCTTCTCATTACGACGGAACTCCGTAAGGGTATCGCGGTTTCTGTCTTATGATGCCGTGCCTGCTCTCAAGCCTCGCCTTAGTTCCCCCAGCGAGGCGAGTATCTACGACGTAAGAGTGCGCGGCTCCGCATAACTCCGCACTGCAACAAAGAGCCGCCGCTCTATAAACCTTGTCCAGCGCGCAACGCTACCCGCTGCGGCGTCGAGAGAAGAGAATTTATCACAGCGTCGCTGGCGTTCGCGCGCTCGGCGAATACGCAACGAACCCCCGCTGTGACGAGGCAGAAAAGAAAAGCTCTTCCAGCGCTTTCTACGCAGCTCCTCCCCAGCATCTTATCTTTGGCCTAGGTTTTCGTGGGCCTGATATGGTGCACACAATATATACGCACGATGTGTATATGGCGTAAAACCTGTCGCCTTGTTAAGGTGATTTAAAGTAATCGCGGGAGGTTTCTGCGCATGCCATAACAACGTAATATGAAACTACGCGTGAACTATATTGTAAAATATTAATATATAATAGTGTTTAATATGTAAATATGTACATAGCAAATATAATATTGTAAAATAAGATTTATATACAAGGACTGATTAGTTTGTTTGCGATTACGTTTTCAAGTTTTATGTATACATTTTGAAATAAAATATGTATAATAACTGAAAATATAATGGCAATACACTAATCACTTTATTTAGCGATAAAAATAAAATAAAATAAAGTCTTATTTCGCTTAAGAACAATCAACTAGTATGTACCCCAGTAGCAATCTTCATTGTCCCAAATGTTGACATTTGGTTAGAAAGGCTGTCTATATGTTGGGTTGGAACACACACATTAATTTAACTTTGGTCCAACCCAATACGCCAACGAAATTTTTGCTACCACGAAAATGTTATGAGATTACTTAGCGCCCGTCAGACAATGATGTCACTAAATCAGAAAATAACAGATAATATCG
Organism: Clitarchus hookeri; assembly: GCA_002778355.1. Taxonomy (NCBI): domain Eukaryota; kingdom Metazoa; phylum Arthropoda; class Insecta; order Phasmatodea; family Phasmatidae; genus Clitarchus; species Clitarchus hookeri. Next base: position 190,895 of record NQII01003651.1, on the reverse strand, counting down.
CAAGTGTAATTTTTAAAAATATTTAACTGGTTGATTGATGATTGGCAACAAGTTAGTAAACGTACTGTTAGTAATTGGTATGTATTTTTCTGGTGGGTCAACATTTTGCAAACAACATTTTATCAAAAATTATGAAACAAACATTCTGATAGTTAATAATGCCCCTTTCTTTTATTTTATAAACTACGAAGGTTTTTCAAGACCTGAGATCCTTTCTCTTTGAAATGCATAATTGGTTATATGTTGTGCCAATGTTAGGAACACAATGGTTGGTAGTTGGTAGCCTACTTAATGTTAAGCCAACATCGTGTAAACAACATTATGCAAACAATACAAATTACTATATTTATAATGAAATAAAACAGTAATTGTGTATGTTTTCTCAAATCTGTGGTTCTTTAACACATAAACCATGTCTTATTTGAAACGTGTGTGACAGTTCCTCTAAACAGGGCTGATTGCGCAGCTAAAATAGACGGCACTAAAAATTACCGTTTACGTAAAACGAAATTTCAAGTGCAACATAACGGTCCTCTGCCTTGTATATGAACTGGAATTACATTTAAAAAAATTTTGAAATTTTTTTTTTGAAAAGAAATTTCTTTTAAGTCAGTTTGTTTGTTGTCTTATGAGAAGTTATCGCAAGGACCACAAAAATTATAGGCCCTTTGAAGATATTTAACATAATGAAATACATTATTCTCAAACTTCTGTTTATAATTTTTAAAAAATGTTATTTTAACTAAGCTATAAATGTACAGACAATTGTTGCTATACACTTTTCATCTGTAAAAATCCAAGGTCGTAGCATGGTTTGCCATGGTTTCACGCTATACAGTCTCACATCTCAGTTAAATCATAGTTAAACGCATTGCGTATAGAGGAGGTGAAAAATTTTCATACGTGCGAGAATGTTACTTTTTTGCAAGCTTCATCCAATGCTTCAGAAATGCGAAATATTGCTCACTCGTGACATTGATAAGAAGGGAGGAAGGCTGAAGTCTTATATTGCCTATAAGAGAGGCAACCACACAAACGGCCTCATTCAATATCTTGGCTACTTAAAATTGAAAGAGGTATCTCCAGGTATCGAACCCTATAGACTTAGTCCCATACAATTGTTTCTGTCGTTATGTCTGGCAAATCTCAAACAACACTAAATTCAACTTGTCACAGGAAAAATATTTTAACAACACACGCGCCTTTTCCTAAAGCAAATATGAGTGTGGGAAGGACCCCTCTTAACATCAGAGATTAATTGTCAAAATAAAACTTTACATAAATAAAAAATAGGAATAGTATTACGTAATAAAACGATAATTACGGCTCATATAGAATTTTTCAGAAAAAAAAACGCATCATTTTGAGGATGACAGTTGAGGTGGCTTAAACTCGAGATTAAATTTTAATATAGGCTCTTCGCAGTTAATTGCGCACTTCTGAAACTAACCTTAGAAAAATACAACTGCCCCTAACTGCATGTATTGTAACGGGCACATTGACGACATGCGTCCAGTAAAGATGGCAAGGACGGACGAAAAGTTGTTCCATTTCTTAACACTGACTTAAAAGTGTTAGGCAGACGTTAGTGAATACTGAAATTGTTTCTTTCTCCTTGTGTTGTTTGTGCATTTAAGTAAAGGAAAAGACAAATTATTGTAGAATATTTGTTTCTCTGTCATTTTACAGTTTCACTTAACCGACGCACGAATAAAGTGCCCAGGTCCGTGGTAATGTTAATTTTAAATACGGTGGAAGAATACATAGTGTGCTTGCAGAAATATTTTTAGCAGTGCTTTCAGAAATGCTTAGTTTACTGTGAACACCCTAGAATTATGTTTTGTTGGTTGAGTGGGTGCCGGAGGCCAACGATCCGCTCTTGAGACGCTTGGATGGTTAAGAGGTGGTGAGCCCTTGCCTGGTGACGGTGAATCATCCCCTGGGAGTAGGGATACCGCCACGCTTCTGGGTATAAAATTAATCATTGTGTAGTATAACCTATTTTCGTCTGTTTTAACTTAATGGGCCCTCCTGCCTGCATAGTTTTTCTTCTTTTTTGGCCGAGAAACGCGGGAGCAATAAGGGCTGCACTGGCACGCGCTACAAGAGCGCCATCGCCACTACGCGCAGGCTGTGAACTGGCGTGCAGTGTTCTCGTAGTGCTGCGTGTACCTATGGGACTTTCAGCGGTGACGCTGATGAAAAGTCTGTAGAAAAGTACAACACAGTCTCTTATCGTAGTTTGGCTCGTGTCCGGCTAGTAAGCTTTAAGATACGCAGTCCGATAAAGCTGTTTTTAACTATTTTGGAGGGCTTCAAAATATTATTTACAGCAGGCGTGGTAACTTTAAAGTACCATTCCCTCCTCGTCTGGGGAATTACGTATTTTCGTAGGTAAACATTCTGGGAGCACATTTAACAGTTTCGTCAAAAAAAAACCCGGATTTAAAACAAACTTCAGCGCATTTCAAGCGCCAGGGAGGCGGAAACCTTAAGTGTAAATTAAATCCGTTGGAATGTAGTTAGAGTTTAATTAATTTTAGCAATTCTCCCCGAGACGTAGTATCGAATTCAGTATCGTAAAAGGATCAGATGTTTTAATTAATTTTTCGTACGAGCTCTCTATTCAAAACAACCCTCGTTGGAAATGTGAACAAGCATTTGATTTGCGGACATCTAAAAGATGAGACTTGTTGCCGATTTATATTTTTGTCAAACCTCCCATAGTAAAATTGGTATCCAGAATTCTCTTCACTGATGGTCGGCTTCAAATATAGCGAAATACTTAAGTTACCTGTGTCCACATAGGCTATCAATCATACAGGTAACTCAAATCCCAACTATATGCTCTAAAATACTGCGAAAGGAAACTTTGGAACCGGACGCTACTACGAAAGTAATATTTCCGTTATGATTCTTAGCATGAGAGGTCATAAGTTAAAAATAATTTATCCGAAAACCGAACGCTGTCAGCAGTTTTACTGCTAATAATAATTTTATAGAAACTGTAGACAGCAGATAAAAATACGGACCATGCAAAAATCTTTATATCACACCTCGAGTGCCGTAGAAATCTCTTCGACATATTACAATTTACTAAAAACAATTAATAAATTAAGTAAAATGTCCACTGAATCATTCAGCTACGAGGGAGTGGGATATATATAGTCTATACGCACGTGTAAACGGGCAGTATACAACTTCATTCTCTCTAGAGTGTTGTTTGGAACGAACCGAATGAAACGTACGTCGTTTTGCCTACTGTTGGGAAAGAATTTTATTGTGCTATTGAGTTTGAAGTTAGAATTTTCTGTCCTTTATTGCTACAGTTCTAAATTAAATGTTTCCATCTAGCCGGTTCCCAATTTTGTTTTCTCATTGATAACCTGACCGTAAATAATTTCTCTTTAAGGGCAAGCATTTTACCATTGTCTTTACATAATTTACAACTGTCTTCTTCAAGTTAACACCTTCACATCACGTAACCTAAAAATAATCACGACATTTCTGGTGATACATAACAAATAATTTGTTGAGAAATATTCCCTTAAATGCTTTGAAGTACTGCCTCTTTTTTTTCTGTACTTGATGCAATAGTCGATTTATGCTTGTCAGTATTCATTGTTGTTCTCAGAACTGACATGCATATGTTCTAGGTATAAGTTTAGCATATGTCCTCACCAGGAATATAGGTATATGTTGAGTGCCAGGTAGGGTACCGGTGTTTCGGCAGACTCGGTGTGTGTGCCGGCGACGCACATGTCCGGGTAAGAAAGGGGCTGGTTTTTTTTTTAAAGGCACTTATCTTGGGCGACGACCACAGTCGCGGGCTCCCGGGAGCCGAGGAATAAGACGGAGTCTTCTCCTGCGCCCTTCGCACGAGGGCGCTCAGGTTAACGGCGCCGGGATCCCGACTGGGGCGCCAGGGACGNCGATATGTGGTCGTGGAGGGGGGGGGGGAGGCGGACCAACCCCGGGTCGTGCCGCATCGGAGCACGTTACCCCCCGCACACCCACCCCAACTATATCCATCTCCCGCGGCAAGCAGTGTTTGTTACGTGCGACGTCCCCTGTGTGGCAATCGAGTTAACCCTGCACCCCCAACCTCCCTCCTGCCCAGGCATCATCCCACGCACACGTAACTGCGGTTTGCAACCCCGCATTCACGTCGCTCCGTGATCGCCGACATGTGTTTGGATTAAGTTGCCACGCCTGCTGCACTCCAGGACAGCGCATGCGCAGGATGAACGAATACAGATCGCGTAAATAGAGATTCGAATTAGACGTAAAAGACAAACACCCAAAAGAAAAATATTAAGGATTAAGATATCGGGAGGTGCCTGAGTTAAAAAGAAGAGAGAAACAGGGATTGTATGCCAAGAAAGTGGTTTCGTTGAATCAAACAAAGTTTATTTTTGGCGCAATCAAATTAACTGTTTGTATAGTTGTCCTTATTGGATTGCCCCAAACGAAGATTTGGTTGATGCAGCTAACAATTTGTTTGACTCCACGTACATTAAATTGTTTCCGTTAATATAAAAAAAAATTGGAAGCCTAATTGAAATTCTAACCTAGATCATCTACGCCNGTACATTAAATTGTTTCCGTTAATATAAAAAAAAATTGGAAGCCTAATTGAAATTCTAACCTAGATCATCTACGCCCGAGGGATACGCCTTAGCAAGCTCAGCTAAAGTGACTACTGAGGAAAAATTAATGTTTTTTTTAAATATATACATTTTAAATGCTCGACAACGTGCACAAATAAATATTTCAAGTATAACAGCGTTACTTTTTAGTATTNAAATATATACATTTTAAATGCTCGACAACGTGCACAAATAAATATTTCAAGTATAACAGCGTTACTTTTTAGTATTCTCTTGAAATTGTTTTATTAGGATGTTTATACAATTATTAAGCATCAATAAATGCGTTAAAAAAATTGTTACTATACTGATTGTCACAAAAAATACAAACAAACTCTCAACCTGTATTTTTGAACGAAAGTAATCAAATGAGTGGCCAAACAATATATAAAGTTAATGCAATGAACTATTTTGTTGACAGTTTAATTTCTTTCGGACCAAGAGGAGTATCGTTTTTATTCAAGCGTGTATTTTTTAGATAAACAAAAATATATTGTGTTGCTTAGTAGAATGATTATAATGAGACTGGGGAATCGGCGTCTGGCTTAAGAGCTAAGAGCCGGCTGACACCATCTTGAATTTCCCTTTTTTCCCGTTTTTATATCAACATTTTTATTTATTTTTTTTTCCTTTAAATCGACAATTTCTCGCTTAAAATTACCCTTTTTCCCTCAAACTTTTTTTTTTACCTTAAAATTTTTCGTTTTTCCCTCAGAAAGCACCAAGCCCCTCATTAGCGAAGAACGAGCACCTTGACCTATGACCTTGACATTGACCCTGTGCCCATGAATTTGTATGACCTTGAAACTAAAAAAATTCGAATAATCCCAAAAAAATCTAAACACTTAAAATTAAAAAAAAAAATAAAAATTCTAAAAAAAAATTAAAACTTATTTTAAGAAATTATTTAAAGATATGCATGTGGGAGGTCCGTGGTTCGACGACAGGTGGATAGATGAAGCTCCCGACACGACCGGCCCTCGCCAGGTCAGCCAGTGTCCATCTAATATGCCATGTTGGATGTCAGTGACCTTGACCTTGACCCCCGTGAAATTTAACGTTGAAATTCCAAAAATTCCAAAACAATTTTGTAAAATGGAAACAATTCGAAAAAATTAAAAACCGAGGTAAAAATTACACTAACGTAGCCCGAATGCCACCTTAGATCCAGGTGACCTTGACCTGGACCCAAGACCTTAACCTTAAATGACTTTGAAACCAAAAAGTTCGCAATATTGTTTTAAAAATTCCTAATTAAAAAATTAAAAATTGCTCAAAATAATTTTTAAAATATAAAAATTATATAAAAAATTTATAAAACATTAAAATTTTGAATGTCCTGGCTTAAAGGGGACGGGGGACTGGAACCGACCAGCTTCCATGATATGATGTCACCCAACCACCATATTGAATCCAAGTGACCTTGTACTTGACCTTTGACGTTTTATTTAAAAAAAAACATTTAATTACAAAGGTTTTCTTAGCACCACGTCCAGTAGGCGACTGACCATCACCAAAGTTTCTCATTGGTTAATTAATCGGTTCCCTTTCACTCCCTCCACCAATGTTCCTCATTGGTTGATTACTTGTGCTCGCTTCACTCACCCACTCCAAGTGTTTCATTGGTTGATTACTCACGCTCGTTCGACTTGACACCAATGTTTCTCATTCGTTAATTAGTCGACAGGCTTCCACCCCCTCAGCGTTGCTCATTCTGCGAATGCACTCCTCCCACCATGTTAATTTTTACGTTTCTCATTCGTTTTCATTTTCATCACCTAGATAGTGCTAGTGTATCAATTATCGATTTAGCCACCAGACAAGCTACCGATTTAGCCACCATGTAGGTTCTTGTTGGCCTTGATCTTGGCCCTAGGTGACGTTTAACCCAAAACATCTAGAAAAAAAAATCACAAAATCGAACAAATCCCAAAAATCGAGGAAGAAATTACATTATTGACACCGACTACAATCTTGGATTCCATTTTTCTTAATCACCTTTCCATCATGCTCAGTCACTCCTTCTCATCTGTGCTCCATACAACAATCTTGTATTTTATCCATGCTTTGTTATTTCATGTCAGCCATCTTAGTTTGCATCACTACCACCATCTTATATAACATCGTCACCATGTTTCTCACATACTTATGAGCTATCATTCCATATCAGCCACTCTATGATTTCATTTGTTTAAGCTACCAGACAAGCCGGCGAAACAAACATTCTCTCATTCTGTGTCATGCCATGTTTACCATCTTTGATTTCGTTTTATCCTTAGTTACCTTAATTTGATTGGCTATCATTCCTACTAGATTTAGTCACAGACTATCATATTATATTTTATTCATGCTCTACCATTCCACCTCTATTTAGTAGCCTGCTGATTACTCGATCCCCTCAAATCACCATATTGGAATACATCACATCTGCAATCATTAACTATGTCATATTACCTTGTTATTTAACCATTGATATCTTCCATTTAATTCGTAATTTGTGTTTACTGGAAAAATAACTTATGGTGTATTAGAGCAGGACTAGGCACGTAGATATTTATGTAGGACTCCTCTTTGCCATATACTGCACTGATGTAGGTCTGGCCATGCTCGACTCAGCCTTCACCCTCCCCTTCCTCCATGTGTCAGGGTCAAATTTCTAACAATTCAGCATCTTACTTCCAAGACTGCTACATCCAACCTGCATAGAATGTATTACAGTATTAATCTGTTCTTTTTTGTACGCTTCAGCATATACCTTTGCTACATTATCAATGATTATGCACATTCAGTGATTTGCCTACACAAGAAATATTGAAGCATTAACTTTCAAATCATCATATTTTGCCCATATCATTCCATTTATTTTTACTGTCATGCTCACTTACAGTATCGACTTGTAGTGGCAGATCTGAAAGCCAAGGCTACCCTATTCCCTATATCAGGAAAGTAGGCATGCACTTTAGTTTATTCATTGAAAACATATATTTTTTTACGTACATCAGGCTACAATCATAAAAAAATAGAATCCTCACATTCTCCATACTATACAGGTAGTGTCTTTCCAGCACCATGCTCGCTTTTCACATGATTAATATAATATGCTTATACGTAGCTCGAGACAGTCTACGCTAGCAAGCATCCACCCAGAACTCTTCGCCATATATTCTTTTTCGTGACAAAGTTTTTCTTCCAAGGCCTCTACAGCCTCTGAAATGCTATAAACGTTGAACAATGCTTCATTTGCAGTCTCAAATGCCAGCCAGCTGATTTCTTCATCCAAAGGTTGAGGCTTATCATAGATACACTCCAGCTAAACATTGCATTTTACGGGACCTTCTTCGACTTATTCTGTTAATTGATTGATTATCCTTTACTAAATGTGGTCCAGGTATGCACATATGTATTTTGTAACAACAAAGTGATTTCCAATTACATAATCTTTTAAAATGCCCTTGAATGCTGACTTTTTGTGTAGAATCCATTCGATGTGGTATCGCCATTAGCTAGTGCAGGGCGTTTCTTAGAAGCAGGAACTCTGCCTTTACAGTTCTTGATATATCTCTTCGGTTTATAACCTCGCCTGAACAGACTTTTGCACTTAACACATCGTTACATGACACAGGAAGGACTCTTCACACAAGTAGTTATTTCGTGTTTCCTTGCACTTTGACTGTAGGCAAATATCTTGCCACAGTAACAACACCGAAGACTTGATGAGACCATCGATGACGACACTGCTTTAGGTGCATCATCCGAAAAAGTCGATGACATTCCCGAAGAAGTACATGGCGACAATGCTGTAAGTGACCCATCCGTAGAAGACAAAGGTGCTGTCGGCGTCATGCCTGAAGAATTCGATGGCAACATTGATGTAGACGACCCATCCGAAGAAGTCGATGGTGCTTTCGGCGTCATACCTGAAGAAGTCGATGGCAATGCTAATGTAGGCATGCCGCTCCAAGAAGTCGATAGCACTGCCGGTAACCACTCCCGAAGAAGTCGATGGCACTGCTGGTACCACTACCGAAGAAGTCTATGGCTTCATCAGAAGTCGATGGCACTTCCATAGATCCCATTAGCTTTGGAATGTCCGAAGACATCACAGATGCCAAATAAGACTTTGACTCAGACGCGAAGCCTCAAAAGCTAGCCGAGACGATCTACCTTTTACGTAAGCTGCTGTCAAACTAACCTATCAGCTGACCCCTTAACTACTTATAATATACCCATTTGCAAGCCCTATGTTATCATGTTGACATTGAAACAATCATATTACGCCAATAAGACATTGCGTAGACATCGACCAGTAAATCACAGAGTTGCCACGTGTTTGCAGCTGGTTAATAGCATGCATGCACTTAGTATTGCACTTAGCACCGCAATTAGCACCTCACTTAGCACTACACTTACCACCTCACTTAGCATGACACACACCACAAATAACACATTATGACCCATAAATTACAAACAATGACTCATAAATGACCCATGAATGACCTACAGTGACCCATAATGACCCATAAATTACCCTTAATTTAATTACCCATAATGACCCATATGTTAAACCGTATGGGGGGAAAATCTAACAGAATGTTTGACCTGCTCACATCTGCAAATAGGAGTGTAAACCTCCTTTCATGAATAAAATACATAATCCTTGTTACGATGGGAAAACCTAAGACAGTTTTGCACCATATATATATATATATATATATATATATATATATACACACGCGCGCGCGCATGCAACCAAACTAAGGTAAGAGAAAACAGGCCACTAATTACAGAAATAGGGGGAAAAATTGCCAAGTAACGAACTTAAGATAATACACTTCATGCCCCGAACAGTGCTACATATTTATATTTCCGAATGGAAGCGATATTCCGAGGTGAAAAAAAAACCTAGTATTTAAGTTGTATTAATCTTGAACCTTCAGAGGCAACGTCTACATTCACACACCAAAACCCTTACCATAAAAAAATGTTTATTCCCCTAATATAATTTTTTAAATTACAGAGTAAGCATCATAATATCAGAGCTACATACCTACAGAGATACACACACACGTTGGCAATGTTTCAGCCTAGGCATGCCATTGTATCAAGTAGACATACGAACGATAAATTTTCGAAAGGCCAGAAGCAAGAGCTAAATCGCCCATTATCGGTGTTCATTTTTGCGACAAACTTTGTGCACCTGCACCATGCCCAGAAGGAGTCCTATGGCTTGCTAACATGCGTGCACTCTATCAGCCCCTCGTGATGCCACGAAGATACAAAATCTCGTATAATGCAAGTACATTAGCAATAGATTCACAAAAAAAATATTAAAAATACGCATGTTTACGCACATAAGATTTATTGCCCATGCAAAATGTAAAAATTATCATGTTACCGGAGAGATTACTCAGGTCAGAAGGCTTACTGAAATCTGCGAAATTATGAATATTTCGACACATCAGTTCAGGCTCCCTATTGAAAAAGGCACCCCAGGCCCATTGTGCAACGATCACCTCTTCCACGGTGTGACATAAGAGGAGGACTGCAGTAGCGAGAGCTCTCGTTTCCCATCACGAGTACGCGTACAGCATCCTTTCTTATGTACACGCATTTTCGCACAGTAGGTCCACCTCAACACCAGTCCATTCTTCACTTGGCCTCTTCCCGCCAACAGAAAGAGACAAGTTCGATTCCCGGCGGGGTCGCTCCCAGATTTTCGCCCTTTCATTCCTCAAAAACATTCCTTCCTCAGTTCGTTTGTCTGTCAAACAAAACTCAGCCTACTTAAATAGCCCGAGAAAGACATAATACTTCAGATTGAACCATATTCCTCGTAACGCACTTTCTCGTTAAATTTTCCATTAAAACAGACCCTTGCATTCGTTTTTATATACCACAGAAATATTAAGTTTTTCAGAAAAGCAGTAGTGTAAGGTTTGATAAATTAAAAGTGCACAACTAAGAGCACGTAAATGTATTTTCCTTCTTTTTCCATGCATTCAAACTTTGCATTTCTCTGATGTTTGCAGATTACGGATAGTACACAATGGTTTCACTCGATGTAACCTCTTTCCTTAAGTACACCGATGATTAAAGATATCTCCTTACTGTGCAAGGCAAACAAATGTCTGAGTCTATAAACAAGTTGACTGTGGTCTTCAGGAAATATGTAGTCGGTGTTCTTTTCTTCACGACACTTTTTTTCAGTGAAGCCGGTGAGGCGATGTGTGAGGACGTCGAAAAAATCGCCACTGTTTTCACCGTCAACAGTGTTTTCATTATCGTATCCATGGCCCTTTCCTTTTTCGCAACTCTTTGAGCCGGAACGAAATCTCATATAAACTGAAGAAACTTAGCAAAACTCACTCAGATATGACTCACTATAACCTGTCATATTTACGGAATATTTGCACAACACACAGCGAGCAGCGTCGCTTCGATTGTGATTGCGATTAGCAGGGGTATTGACGTGGGAGCATGGCATGCAAAAATAGCCTCCCTTGAAACTCGTGAAATAATCGTTGAAATACTACTGCCCTCAATAACAAGCATGGTGTAAAAATATCACTTTGAATATTTATGAAAAAATCGAACATGAAAAACTTACTGTCGGGTATAACAGAAATCACGATCAGATCATGAATATATGATTGTAAATATTCATTAAATCAGTTTCGAACAATGGCGAATACGTTCAGACACATCCTCATGTTGGTAAATAATGCCTTGCGCCCTAGGGTGAAAACGAGCCCTTGTTACACAAGTGAAAGATTTCAACGTCGCACCTCAGTCCTTCACCAGAGATAAATTAATTCTTTATTTCATTAATATGACGGCAGCAATAACATGCAAGCCTTATTCCCGATGCATAAATATTTACAAACTGTTCTGTGGAAACTGCGATAATCACCATCCCAGAGAAACACGAAAAGTGGCGGTGGAGATCAGGCACCCTTTCTATAATGATTATTCGGCACCGACACAGGACCGGATACGCTCAATACTTCACACCATCCTCTTGACAGCAGTTGCACAGCTACCAGAGCGCACGCCTCCCATCAAGGGGAGCTAGGTTCGATTCCCGGCAGGGGTCGCACCTGTATTTTCGCCTATGTGGAAACGTGATCGATGCCGTTGCCAACAGTATCACCTGTGATGAACTTGGCGATGTCCCTGCAGATTTTCACGGGACACTTGATCTTCTTCACCGACCTAAATGTCCTCACCCATTTCAGCTGCTAAGCTCTCTCTTAACTCAAAACACACGGTGTCTCCTGAGAAAAAAAAACGTACTGGTGTGGGTGGGCCGGGCCGCCCACCACGATATTTGCATGCTTTAAAAAAATCGCTTAATACCAATGTTAATCAATGCAGGTCACTGACGAAGAGTAACCAACGTGTAAAATTTTTTTACATTTTCTCGAGCCAGGTGTCGGAAACGCAGTTCAACCCTATCAGTTTTCCAGTGTAAGAGATCGAGGTTCTAGGAATTTTTCGGCCGAGAATCAGTCAGCTCATCACTCAGAATGGAGGAGCGGTCGTACATAGGAATATTTCGACACATTTATTTCAGAGAGAAAATACGGACGTATTATATATATATTTAAAAAAAACAGATGTAGGGTTACCCTGAGAAAACCCTCGTACTGCGTTCACACCAGCAATGGCCCGGGGGGNTAAAATCCGCACATACCGTGTACGTGACTGGTGCAGACACCCACGCGGATCTGCCGTCACCACGCCTACAAGTTGTCTACCTTCCTGGCCACGCTTCATGCATCGCAACATTTACGCAAGATTTTCTCTCAATCAGGAGGGTTTTTAACAAAGAGGCCTATTTGGACAGTTTCGCACAATGATCCGTATTCCATCACTTTTTCTTACATAAATGCCTTATTTCATAATTTTTTTTACAATTTAAAGGGGTAGCTACTTCAATTTTTGTGTGAAAGTTGTTGGTTTTTACAGGAATCTTGTCACGTTTTTTAGCATCACTATTACGATACCTATTAAACTAAATATTGTAACTTAATATTATTTTGTTTCCATTTTATTAAATAATTTTTTTTTTTAAGCTTAACTTTCGGGGGTGTTTTCTATCCTTGGACGTCGTTTCCAGACATAGTCAATGGGCATTTTCGTAATGTTCTTCCGTAAGAAATCACCTCCCAAACTTTGTAACATAAGTTACGAAACAGCCTATATATACGTTCCAATTTCTATTGGAATTTTTGTATTTCTGTACATACTTTTTACTTCGCCAGTTAGCTCTTGTAGAGTAGCTCTAGTTTTCGTTATTTTTCACTATTTTTTTTTTTTTCGAAATAACATCGAAATCTTATGTTTATTCATGAAGGCAAAGAGAATTTCTTTATCAATATCGATGCTTTTCATTTCTACTCTACTGATACTACTCTGTCAGTAATTTAAGCAATCATGTTTATAATTTTGCATGCGTCTTATTCACTGAGTTCAGTGAACAACCGCGGTAATTTTATCATACACATCTATCATTATTCTTGAAAATGGATATCACTGAAGATCATTCCCATTCCTCTAAGAAATCACAACCCAGCAAAGAGTTACATTGTGAAGTAATTTCGGTATATGGGAGAGTCCAGCACATTTCAACCGTGCTGCATTAGGATAGTCTAAATTTAGAATTGTTGAAATAAAATTATCGACACAAATTAAGAATAACAAGATTGTGCAAATTATTGCAAACTAAAACAAATTAAGGTCGCTTTCTGCAATAACGTTGAAGTGCCATATCCGACAATTAAATTTTATAAAAAAAAATTTATATTTATGTGAAAACAACAATAAGATAAATATTGTTATTCATTTCGTGTCACAAAGACCGGTGTTTTATAAATGAAGAGTGATTAATATAAAAAATGCTGTACGTTGCAGGTTTTAAAACAAATATATTTTCCTTCTATAATTATTAAAGTGACGGTTCATCTGACGATCCCTAATTACTTTTCCGTCAATTTTAAACTGAATTCAGTGATAAAATTAGTTAGTTTTAGAAGTCAATCTGCGGCCAAAATATCTACTCCTACATTGCCGCACTGTTAAGTCTGTCGCTAACTTCATCCAGCGGTGAAACTTGCAATTTCATTAATATCCCCCCCCCCNCCCCCACAGTGACAATCTTCCAGAACAGCAAGTCAAGTTCACAGAATAAACGGGAACTTCGTAAACTAATAAAACAACTCCGTTAAAAATAAAAAAAATAAAAAAATAGCCGCATTTGGTAATTGAGTGTACGAGTGAAACGGGGTTTGCATGTAAAATGATTTTGCAGATGTGGATACCATGATGTTTACAAATTTTTTTAAGTTGCGGTAAATCAAATGCGTCCGCATATGTATTAAACATGAATATGTGCGTTGTGCCTGAACTAGTGTCGTGTAATGGTAGAAATTTTACAGGCCGATTATGTGCACAAGAACGATGAGAACCATCAGAAACTTAAATACGTAAATATGTTTCGTAAACGTTTTTCAAATTATTTAGCCTATAGGTTTCTAATTAATTGATCCCCCTCCCCCCTACCACTCCTGTTATTTGGATTTTATGTCACGACAAAACCTCGTGATTGTGAAGGCCGAGAACCATTTGTTCAGCAGTACAGTGCTCAATAATTCTCACAAATTGACGTTCTGAGCCAACTGACGAGTTCATATGTAAGCTACGCGAGAAATGATACAGTATGTCCGAAAAGTCTTTACCTGATTTCAAACGTTGTTTATATCCACTATATGTAAGATAGATAAGTGAAACTGGTGCCAAAACGTTGGAAAACTAACCAAGTTTTTTGTGGCAGGTTTCAGTAACGTGGCTGTAGTGAAGCAGTTGCAGTGTCCAGGAAACCGGACATGTTCACAAATCAGGGAAAAGCTCGGTGTGTCCAAACTACAATGATAATGTGCACCGTCTTGTTGAAAAATGGCATCTGTGTGGTGCTCAAGCAACTGAGGGACAGCAAACAATTACAACATGTCCAGGTAAGCTGGAGATGTGATGGTGCCCTCAACGGAAAAGAATGATCCGATAACTTGCCTCTGGTATACTATGACACCTCACCAGGGGACTCTGAACGCCAAATACGCACGTTATGCCGGTTCACTACACCACTGACAAAGAAGGTCGCCTCGTCAGAAAAAGCAACACGTTAGAAATAGCCACTATCGCCCTCAGTACGTGATGACATTTTGACTGCAAAGTCATACCGACGCGTGGCGTCAACGGGCAACAAAGCCTGAACAATTTGCACTTTGTACGCAAGATATCCTGAAGAGAACGTTTTGGCATCTGTCATTCTCGCGAGGTCCTACGCGCTGGTTTCTTAGGACTTCGCACAAAAGACTGTTTCACTGCCTCCACCCTGTCAGCTGAGGTTGATGGTCGACGAGTTCTCGGCAAGTTTACAACGGATCCTGTGTTCTTTCTTGAACTTGTCATACCACGACTTAATGCTCTTTATATCGGTGGCATCTTTTTATGCGTTGACTGAAAGTTCCTCTCCACTGTTATTGGTGACCAGGTCTCGTGCGCATTTTTATGATTTGTGAAGATGTCCAGTTTCTTCGANAAGTCTGAGTAATTAACCAATGGCGAAGTCTGAGTAATTAGCCAATGGCGAAGTCTTATCCTACTGGCTGTATTGGTTGAAAGAAAGTGAATGAGCACTGGCGAGTGAATATGAAAGGTGAATCATCTTACTCTCCCGGAGTCGAAGGAGTTGCTTTCCTTTCACCGCTGCGCTTGGCTGTACAGCACGCAGAACTCATTAAAAAAATAGTACACTTGCTACCAAAATGTAAGAAAAATAAATTAATATTGTATATGGAAGGAAAGAAAGAGGCTTATATTTTTGTTATTACGTAAAATACTTTGATAGAATGAGGTTCTTTAAATATTATAATAACACTTCATAGAGAGTATATTTTTATTAACATTGAAGCATGTTTCCATTCTGCATTATTAGGAAAGCACATTTTGCTAGCTAACCTTTGTTAAATACTACGGTTGCATGCATAAGAAAACATTGGTACTAATGTTTATAAGTATTTGTAATTGCTGATTTTATGCACATCCATTTCAGCCATGGAAGTTGAGTTATAGTACTTTATTGTGTGTACCGAACTTTAGCGATGGCAACCACTGAATTGGGTTGATTTGGAAGATCTGGGTGACTCTTAACGACGAGTTCTTGAGAGCCGAAGAGTGTGAAATGAGGCGAGAATGGAGCAGCGCCGGAATGCAATGGCAGGGGAAACGGGTGATCCCTGAGAAAACCAACCGATCAGCGGCATCGTCCGGAACGAATCCCTAGCAACCACTGAATAACGACGACATACCAGTCTTCTTAATACACACCACTTCAGCACTTGTGACAATGGGGTAGCCTCTGCTAAAATATTCGCGTACTTAGTGCAGAGTTACAAACAACCCCGCATTTCTCTGGAGATGCTGCTAGTGGTCTCCATTTTCCTTTCTCAATGAGTTCATAAGGTAAATCACAATATTGCGTCTCGTGAGTGCTGTATGATGGGAAGTATAATGACATTCAAAATAAAGTTTGACTTTTTTCATTGCAAATACTGAATTCAAAACAGAAACAGCGTAAATAATGCCCACACAGAAAATAGAAAATATTTTAAAATGCTGATAACCATTAAAAAGGCAAACAAGAAGTTATTGACATATCTACTGAGCCTACTCTCCTTTACATGGTTGAATTTTTTTTTGTAGTTCTTATAAGCTTGGATGGTAGGTAGGACTTGACATCCCGTTAACAGCAACATCATTAGAGATGAAACCAGAAACATATGAAACAATAGTGAAACAATCACAAATACACACATGTGCCTTACCCAGGACTCTTACCCAGAGAACCTTGTACCGTAAGCTAGCGTGCAATCAACTGAATTACGGAGGTTGGATTGGAGCATCGACTTCAAATATAATCAGTCTAATGTTTCTAATGGTAAGATTTACTAATCTGGAATATTTATATGGCAGTAATTTCGAAAATAATTTGTTGAGCTACTTAATTGGTATAAAAGCTCCATATTTTCTTATTTGGTGCTATCTTACAAAATTGCCTTAAAAAATATTTTTGTGTGCAATTCTGCTAATAAACATAATCATTTTAAAATGTTCGTTGAATTTGGTTAAATAGTTAAATATATATGACAAAATTACCAACATATGAAAGTATTTTATTAATATATTAGTGCTTATAATGTTCTGCCAACACATAAAATTTGGTTTTAATCGGTTTAATTTTTGCCGAGGTATAACATATCACCCTAAATTTTCTAATTGCCGCTATTTTGAAAGTAAGCGCCCGGCGTTGACGAAAACTATAAAAGTCAGATGTCCTTCCTAAGAACTGTATGTTTACCGAGTTTGGTGAAATTCACACACGCATACACACAGACCCACAGACAGGAAATTATCTCGCAAGGGTTTCTTTCCTTCGGAAAGTAGGCTTAGAATTAGGAAAACAAAAGTCCTTCCTTGCCAGCAGTCCGAAGTCCATTTTGTGTGGTTATATTGATTTAAAAAATTTCCTTTGAGGTAGGACNTAGAATTTGTAAGTGTTCAATTTTGAAGCCCGCAGAGGTAGTACGGATAGTCCGAATTAAATTGTGAAAGTAACTGAGCCACACCACTGACATTACTTCATAAACAATAGCACAGTTTCCACGAGCCAGGCTGCTCACCCTAGGTTCTTCGCATTCGTATCGTGTACAGCCGGAACTTGCAGAGCCATATATAGTCCACTAGCTGTGCCCACGGCTCCGCTCGCGTGGACTACAGTATTATTGTTAAGGTTTTTTTAAAATAAAGTTCATCCTTTTTATACTTTTTCTTAACAATTTCTGCACTTGCTTTTCAATTTCAATGAGTGCAAGGTGAAAAACTTTGTCATTGAATGTTGCTCGCGTGGTTATAGTAACGAACTTATAGGGAGAAATAATGGTATTTGTTAGTAGACAGACACTGATAATAAACACAGAACAGAGCACTAACGATGTAATTTTTTGGTGCTAGAATCGCTCTTTTACATAGCCACTGGTCGTCATTTATATTTATTTATAGATCTATGTAAACGCTAGCAATCAGTTCCGTATTACTCTGCACCAAATTACTAAAATCCCCCGTTAGTGACACACAGCCCTCGGCATCTGTTTCTAACCACCCACCTCCAATTTTCAATGGTGTATCAGCATAATGTAATGTATCAACGTCATTGTAGAGGTGCACTCTCATATTTGTAGTTTAGCTGAATTTCTTGACATTTGCCCATAAGCTTGACGACTTGAGGCAGGCTTTGATTTTATCTGCAGGTGTGTACCTCTGAATCACCGGTAGAGTTTGGTGGAAGTCACCAGCCAGTAATACAACCATTCCTCCCGTAATGCCTCTACTGTTTTGTATATTCTGTAGAGTTCGGTTTAGGGCCTCTATCACTTTTTTTGTGTGACATTGTGCTTTCGTCCCACACTTACAACTTACACTGACGCAGCATTGTACCCCGAGCGCTATTTTTACTAAAACAAATTTCCTGAGGGAATCATTTATTTTCGGAATAAAAAGTACTCTATGTCACTTCCCGTCCCTCCAACTATCTCTGTACAAAAAATCACGGTGATCCGTTGCTCCGTTGCGACGTGAAAGAAGGACAAACAAACAAACACACTTTCACATTTATAATATTGGTTAGGATTCACGGCTATTTCAAACTTTTCTGAAACCCTGCTTGGATCCTACTTTGAGACTATTCCTCCGCCTCATAAAAACAAATCTTAACAAAGTCTATAAAATTACACCAATGGGACAGAGCAACTCATTTTAATAATATTTTGCATGATAACTTATTTATTACTAGGCATTGCAAATACACATATTTTGTATCGGTTTTTATTTAAGTTTATAATAAATTAGGTATTTTAATTTATAATTAAAACACACGTAATAGTTTATTTTAACCAAAAAAAGGATAATTGTATGTTAACAGAAGTATAAAACACCTGTGATATATGACGTATTGGGAAACAAGCAAGCACATCAAACATGGGGTCATTTCTCAAAGGTTTGATTAAAAAAGTGCGAAGATACCGCGAATAGACTATAAAGTTGATTTTACATGCTGAATTAAGTGACTACACCAGGTTGTGGAAACATTCAGTTCTGTTCAGGAAAAAGAGTGGAAAATGTATCGTATCAGGAACCAGGAAATTTACAGTTGATTAATATAGAATTAAATGAGCAATGACCACTCGAAGGAAAAAAAATACCTCGCTGGAATTGCTCACACCAGTGATCGTCAAGGAACTAAGAGTCTTATCAGCTCTGCTATCCGTGTTCTATACGAGGTCCGATTTTTCTGTACTTGAGAAAAATGGCGGAGGTTATCGATGACTGGGTTGGTATTTCTTGGAGTTCTCCCGCTTCTTGTTGCATCTCGCCACTTCTCTGTTGCAGGCGATGTTTGTTAGTTTGTNTGGTATTTCTTGGAGTTCTCCCGCTTCTTGTTGCATCTCGCCACTTCTCTGTTGCAGGCGATGTTTGTTAGTTTGTGGTTAGTCACCAGTCGGGGTCCCTCATTTCACAGACCTTCACTCCGATAAAATTCACGTAGAAACGTTGAAATGAAGAAAAATAGCACTTAAAAATAAATCTGAAACCTATATTATTTTCAGATTATATTTGTTTTGTAAAAGTATTAGAACTCTGTGTTTACATCTGTTGTCAAATTAATTTTAAAAAAGATTTGTACGTAAGTACATTTTAGATACTTTTTTTTTGTATTCACAGGAATGGCGTTAGTGGTAATGTCACAAGAAGCGCTTAATCACGACGTGAATTTTACCCTTTCCTTCCTTACGGGAAAGCGCTTGTAAAACACACACGAAGAAAATATATTGTTAGTAAAAGACTGAATCTTTGTAAAGATTTTAAACGTGTAAGTACACTGAGGCACACAAAAGTATTATTTCTTTGTAGAAAAGCCTAGGCAAATAAATTATGCAATAATGGTACATAACATACATTCAGCGTGGAGAAATCTTTTCTGCGGGAAATACTTTTTTGGCCAGTTTTATTGGTGAACATAAACTGCTCAAACTAAGTTTTGTATCAGAGATTTATTGTACCAAAAATACCATAACATAACATTTACCCTTTATGCAAGCATGTTCCAAATGCATATTTTACAAAACAACATAAATGTTGCAAAAAGTTTCATATTGTAACATAACAATAAACAAAATACACTGTATGTCTGTTTGTTTGAGAAACACAATTGTTCAATTCTCTTTTATTGTCTCTCTCCACATGGATCAATACCATCCTGTCTGCGCGGCCAATATCAGCTCCAGTACATTGTTGGGTTGTTGATGGCGTGCTTGAATGGCAGTTTTCAGAAGGTCCCAGGTAAGCTCTATGCAGTTCATGTCTGGACTTACTGCTGGCCAATTCATTCTTTGAACACCGGCTTGCTGACAGTATTGATCAACGACTCTTGCACGGTGTGCGCGGGCATTATCATCCGCCAACAGAAATATTTCACCAAATGCCTGTCGTTACGGGGTAAAAGAGTCTGAAGGACATCTGTGATGCACCACCGATCTGTCATTGTGCCCTCAATACGAACTAAAGGCGTTCGATTTCCAAGCATGACTCCTGCCCAAGCCAGGATTCCTCCACCTCGGTATGCATGGACATTTTGCACAGCGCGACGCCTTGCCTGTGCACCTCGTCTTCTTCACGCTCTCAATCTTCTGGAATCTGGCCTGAAACAAATCCTTGTCTGATCAGTGAACAGAACATGGGCCTATTCTTCAGCAGTCCGCTCTTGATGATCCCGTGCCCATTACAAGCGGTTTTGCCGATATTGTCTGTTGCGATAAGAGCGTCTCATGGGTCTCCTAGCACGTGTACCTCCATCTCGAAGACGACTGCGCACGGTCTGGTCAGAGATAAATTTGTTCACCCGAGGCTGCTTGGAGATTATTTCGTACCTGTCTTGCTGTTGAGTTATTGTCCCGGGATGCATTAATTCTCACATAGCGGTCCTGAGCAGGTGTTGTGACCCTCGGGTGACCATATCGTGGGCGATCATTAACATTACCAGCTTTTATCTATCGCCTCCAGATCCTAGACTCATCACTTTGTGACACACACAGCTTCAGCATTCGTACATTGTAAAACACTACTTTGTTCGAGAGAAGCGATCATAGCATGTTGAAACGTTATTATTGTACGGTGTGGCATAATCCGATCACTTCTGCAGTCAAGTCCTCTCTAACGGTCCCCACATAGCTTAATGAAAACAAGCGGGCATTCGTCGGTCACAGAGACAGCGCACCAAAAGTGAACTACGGTCGAGTGGGACACATACGTTCCAACAAAAACGCTAGAAAAATGCGTAAACATTATTATAGAAATGTATTCCAAGTTACAACGCTGGAACATTCATGACGTTTCGTTTGACGCAAAACCTTTTTTTGAGCAGTTCACTTAATGCAGATGAAGTTAACAGAGATGGCAAAATTCAATAATATCGGTATCAAAAATTTCAGAAAAAAGGTAATGGGTAGAACCACGAGTATTCCGCAGATTGATTTTGCAGCGCGCTTGACTTCACAATCCTCTATACACTCGAGACAATATCGTCTGTTTTTTTTTCTTTGTTGCTATGATCAAGTAATGCTTTTGTACAGGACTGTTCAACGCTTACTCAAACTACTGCCTCAAGTATTTTATTTGGTGAATTGATTTCGCCGCAGGCGAACCGTGCACATGTCGAGTGTACACAGGACATTAACAGTCTTGTGCACACTCGAGACACTATCGTTTGCTCACTGGTTGCTAGGATCAAGTAAGGCCTTTGTACAGGGCTGTTCAGCGCTTACTCGCATTACTTCTTCCTGCTTGTTCCAGGCTCACAGTTAAACGGGGCGTGTCTAAAGAACTGTAGTCCAATCACAACAGCAGGGGGGAAAGGACAAGTATTCGAAGACTACCTCGTCACCGAATGAGTTCGTGAAGTGCACGGGGCTTTAGTAATGTGCTCGTACTGTACTCTGTACTGCTAATCCAAGCGAGGTTACGAAACGGGGAAACAGTTGTACGGCTTGAAGAGGGCACGAGGGAGAGTGCAGGAAATGTTTGAGCGGTCGAGTGGCCTGGTATCACGGCCGCCCATTCCACCGAGCGAGACGGGGGCCCCGGCTTCGTGGCCGTGCGCGATACGCTCGCAAATCGATCATGGCCGCCGGTTAATTGCTTCCCGCCTTTTCACCAGCCGAGTTTGTAGCGCCGCGGGCAACGACGCGCTGGGGAGATGTGGAGCACCTAGTGCTTCGTGATCTCCCCTCGAGAGGCTCTGAAAGCCTGCTCGGAGGATGGCCTACGACCCCAGCTCATCCTGTCCCAAGAAGCCAGGCCAAATATCTTGCATCTCAGTGCAGGGGGACACTGCCTTGTCCAGCATGGCTAAGTGGGGACATTCATTGTTAGTTATAACTTGTCTGTAACCCTGCAGAAGTTCTACTTTCATGTCCCCATACAAACAAAGACTGATTGAGTCTAGAAAAAAATATACCAAATGGATAATATACCGTATTCGTGCGCACAGAGTTTAATAATATTTTGCATGAAAACTATTACTTATTAGGCATTACAAACACACTTTTCTCTCTCTCTCTCTCTCTCTCTCTCTGTGTTGTTATTCATATTAATATTATAAATGAAATACAATTTATAGGTATAATGTAATTAATGAGATACTTTTATGTATTGAGAAGTATAAAACGCTTGTAATAACATTACATATTTAGGAAACAACTAAACACCTAATGCAACGGTGATTTGAAGGTTTTTATTAAAAAATTACCAATATATCGCGAATAGACTATACCATCTCCATTACAGATATCTCGCGTGTGTTGTTTGATAACGTGGTATAATTCAAATTGTTGACACTTTCTTATGGCATATTCACCTGACGCACCTGTAATTACGTGTCACTATTTTTTTAATACTATTCGTCATTTTACCATGAAAGTGTGCGTTCTTAATACTGTGGAACAAGTTCAGCGACGGGTGGTGATAAAATTGGTTTACAATACGTCTAACGAGTGTTTTGAATCAAAATGTAATGCCCGTGGATGTTTAACAACTTTCATTGTTTTTATATAGACCTATGTTAATAAACTGCACGTTGTCGTACATTAGAAAGGTTTGGAGTCGATTCTTCAGGGAAAGTCGTTTAGAAAATATATGAACGACTTGTGGACAAAATGATAATTAAAGGTATGATTCACATTTGAAAATGGGGGAAATGACAAGAATTTAGTTTTAGAAAATATCGGAAACTATTAGAGATGAAAGAACAAATTCTCATAATGTAGGCTACCAGCAAACGGAAGTTCATCAACCGCTGAATAGGTAATTATAAGTAACATCCCCAATCAAAAAAAAAATAGGTTTTGCCACTCTCGCATTGCAGTAAATGCTGAAGTTCTGAGTATTTGCTAAAACTACTAGATGTATTATTAATCACCACGTAAAATTATACTTAAAAGGTCGCTTTATTGACTTAATTTAGGCAGCCTGTTTGCGATAAAACAGTCCCAATAAATAAAACACTTTGCTTTCGCTCAAAGGAAGAAATTTTGTTTTTTCCGTGGCACAGGGTTCATAAAGAGGTAATTCTCAACATATTACTATAAATTAAATCCCTCCACACATTCATTACGTGCTTCTAGCTCCGCGAAATTAATTTATTACGTAATACGTGCCGTGGTTACGCACAAACAGTAGAACGTTTCTATTTGCACTGCAGCGTATTTTTAATAGTAATGAACTGCAAGAGCAATGTCGAATACCATCTGGCGTCCCAGATGTGGGACGCCGACGTATGGTCGACTGATAGTCACTCAGAGAAGCGTTTTTCATTGTTTGTTATTTTTAGTTAAAAAAAATTGATGATGTTAAATACGTCCGCTGGAGTCGGGGGAGCTGGTGAGCTCCTGAGCCACTTCGTTCCAAACTCTGTTTCTGAGTGATGCACGGAATCTACAGGTTGTTCACTGTAAAGTGAGAACTTTTGAGCCCCTAGTTACGTTTTACTTTCAGCCATTTTTAATCATTTAACCACATTTTTAAATAAATATTACCATGTATGCAATAAACACAGTATGTGTATTCCACTGCACTCTAAAGATACCGCCTAAAGCTAAAATAAAATATACTTATTGACTTTCATTCCAAATGAGAGGGCTTTCAAAAGTGTTCACTTTACCGTGAATAGCCTATATGAAGCAGTAAGTGCGACGCTGGCCGGCGTATGCACGGTGGTATAGGCTGAGCACTTTTGAAAGCCTTGCTGAAGATCTACTTATGAGCACATTTTTTACACTTCCACCATATGTAAAACTAACATTGGCATTGGCATGTTCACTTTGTGTGTTGGTCAAGTGAAAGTGTGGAATTATTAGAAAAAATAAATGTTTTACAGATTTACTCATTCTTACAATTATGGGCATTTGAAAAACCAGGAAGCAAATTAAATCATTTCAGTATTCACAAATGTTCACCTAACACTTTTAATTCAACGTTCAATTATAGAACTACTTTCTCTGCATCGTTACCGACTTTACTGGGAGCATGTCAGTACAGTAAGCGTTTCCATTAAAATATGTGCAGATAGGGGCAGTGACGTTTTTTCAAAGGTTGATTTCAATTCAAAAGTGCTTAAATAAACGTGAACCACCTATTTCGTCTCTAGTAACAAGAGAGAGAGAACTGGCGTAAAGGGTTTTCTACGTATACCGTGCAACTAATGCACTTCAAGCGGCGATGACACATCGTTATTGGTGGAAAATCGCCAGTACCGTTTATTGCATCGGTCTATCACAGTTTCTCATTAATTTTTTTGTGTTAGTTTTCAGATACAGCAGTTTGAAACGTCGTCTTTAGCTGTGACGAAGATGAAGAATATTTTTGTAAGCGTGACTGCCTTAAAGTGTAGCATGCCTTATTCGTCTGATATTCGTATAATTTTCGTGAATAAACATACATGAAACATGTTGAGTAGTTTCACCGCTAATTGCGTATCTAAAAAAAA